>JAECUM010093395.1:0-81746 GCA_016617855.1 Megalonaias nervosa
AAAATCCTGCGGGCGCCCATGGCAGAATGACTAGAAAATATGCATTTTCTAAACTTATGAGATAATCAAAAAGTTTCTGCTTGGTTTATGTTCTTTACGTAGCTTGTGACATGAAAATCGAAACTACAAACAACACAGGTAAAGTACAGCCTAATATTAAAGTATCAGAATTGGATTCCTCTTTAAAATACGAACACCCGAGTGGTTCGCCTTTTATTTGTATGTATGACAAATGTAAATTTGGAGCAAACATATTTCAGATTGACGGTAGATTGGAATATTCCGCGAGATGTGCTTGACTTTTTCGCCCTTTGTATCCTTACGCCCTAGCGTCAAGCGAAGATATAGTGTTTCCGTCTATATTTCCACCTCTATCAGCCTGGTAGAGATTCACGAAACTGATTTGGTTGGGTGTATAACGGCAGAGCAACACAAATAGGTTACTTCGTGCCAAGTTACCCTCTCCCGTTATACTACTACTACTACTACTAATAATAATACTACTAATAATAATATACTTTATTCAGTAATTTAGGCCACCGGCCCATATTACAAAATACAAGTAAATATCATGTGCGTCACGGTGTAAAGAAGTTAAATATGGTGTTCATCATGAATATAGATACATAATTTCTTATAATCGGTGCATACTGTTATAAAGATGTTAGTACCGCTAAGTATATTAATCACCATTCGTTTGAGTTATCAAAGATTGTCTAAGACGAAAAGCGGAATTGATATAGTAAGAAAGATTTCTTATAATTAATATATTACTATGACTCATGAGGGATACAATTTTTTTTTTTTTTTTACAAATGAATGAGATAATAAATTTCATCAAAGTGTTTCTTTCTTAAATGGTCATAAGCTGGACAAACACAAACAAAATGGAATTCGTCTTCTACCAATAAACATTATTTTTCCGTCATAATTCACAATACATATTATTTTTCTCAATACTGCTATGGCTGTCTCTGGGTATGGAATAAGGTGTAATTGTTAGGAATGAGAAGATTTATATCAGGCAGATAGTGTTCGTTACAACATCATCCGATTGTTTAACGCGACTACAGAAACGGCAGTAGGATGTGCGGAGCCCAAGGCAGCAAGCGATGAGCGGGGCCTCACGCAAAAAAAACAAACTGCATTGCGGAGTTGATTTCCGTTAGCAGTGCGGGGCCCCTGAAAGCGCGGGGCCCATGGCGGTTGCCTCGTTCGCCTTGCCCTAGGGCCGGGCCTGCGCGACTACCCATGACGCTACCGCATGGTTTCGGTGAATTCAACGATTTCTATAGAGAATACGCTCTGACCTCACACCCCGACATAACTGTCAGATAACAAAAATGGGATGAGAATGATCAGAGGAAATTCATACACGTACACATTAATCTGTACAAAATCAACAGAAATGTTAGTCTGGTACCCTGGCTTCCCATCACGCACCGCACATGAGACCATGCACGCACCGTTAACTGGCCGATACCTGTGGAGAAATTCAAGGTGGCGGAAGTAATAGAAAAATGCGTTGGCAATAAAGAAATATCATCAAATCAGTTATTTCCAGCTGTGTCACCATCATCTTCGCTAGCCAAGATTCAAACATGTCAATCCGATCTACACATTGGCGGATCGAGAAGATATTTCTGAGTTTCGGGTCAGCGACTTTCATTGGATGGGGAGGCAAGCCACCGCATCCAATCAAAATTAAGTTGTTTAAATCTGAACACTGTTCCTACATGATCGAGACAAGGGGAGCACATAACTTGAATGGACTCATGAATAAGCAAATACACTTGTAATGGCTTCTCTCTGATACTTAATCATACTTTCGATGTTAAACTTACAAACTATCTTTATGAAGTCAATTACAGTGCACCGCTGTTACACGCTATTGGTTAGGTGGCATTACTTACTAAGGGAGGCAACTCATGAAATTCAATAGATGTCGCTAGGACAAAGCACTAAAATATCTAACGCCAAGGTGTAGAAACGGTTAACATATCGGAACCTTGGCTACCGAAGATGTATCGCCATCGGCCTTTTCGTTGTGTTAATCACAACCACGTCAATTAATGAAGTGCTGAGTGTTTGTTTAAAGTGTCACTACACAGTACTGTCATGTTCAGCCATTATGTGTAAGTAAGAATGGGGAGGGGGCGTACGGTGGGAGATTGTGAATTCGTATGGTTGTGCTTTCTGCATATGTCGGGGATGCTTTATTTACATGAAAGTTTTATGGAGTGTGTAACAATGTGAATTTTGTAAGATGTTATTGCAATACATAAATGAATGAATCTTGCCGCGGTCAGTGTGACATGAAACAACTTAGATTAACTAATGGGCTAGATAGCATATAAAATTGCTATACTGCAATGGTTTAACATCCTTGCTTTGGAGCATGATTGAATTTTAATTAGAATCCACTGGGATAACGATCAGACAGATGAAGAGGCAAGGTGAATCTTGGTTTAAGTAGCGAAAAAACGACAAAATGGAGACAATCCAGAGACAATTTTGTGACATTTGAACTAAGTGTCATAAAGTGAAATTTTCCAGGAATCGGTTTATTTAATAGAGGAGGAGTAGAGAATTATTCTAATCTCTAAATTAATCCTGATTGGCTAAGCTAAATGGGGGGGGGGAGGGTTCCCAGACGAAATTCAACGTTTTAAATATTGTCCCTTGCGAAATTGGTCAGTCCAAGTTTTTCTGCGGAAGGGGAAATTCTTGACTCCAGGGAGTAGAAAGTATTGTCCTGTTATAAATTGTCCAAGGGACGGGTGTCTGGAAGCTTGAGGGACACAGAACTTAAAGGTACAGAGAGATTCGGCTACGTAGAAGCGAGCGAGTCTCGGAAAGCACAAGGGGAAATAGTTACTTATACGTACACATACAGAGGCAAAGAGAGGAGAAAAAATACGGTTGTTAACTCGAAATGAGGCTGGAGAGAGTGCGTGTGTGATTTGGATTTTTTACGCAGCTTTAACAATTTTTCAGTCATATCGCTACGATGTCTGCAGTCTGACAGTTTATAGTGATGTCTAGCACTGGGGCATCATGCTGCAGACATGTAGCATCATGTCCCCACCCAGTCACATTATTCTGACACCAGACCCACCAGTCCTAACACTAACCTCTTAATGCTGAGTGCCAAGCGAGGCAGCTGCTAATACCATTGTGATAAGTCTTTGGTATGATTCGCAGGGACTCGGCGAGAGAGAGAGAGAGAGAGAGAGAGAGAGAGAGGAATATGTCGACTCTGACCTGACGTCAACGTTCTGAGATCGATAGTTCACTCGATTTCATGATGAAATTTGTCTTATCGGTATAAGCAGAACGGCACATTGAATTTTTTTTTAAATAACAAATGGTAATTCTATTTCTATGAGAAAGCGTCATATTCAATTTCATTTTTACCATTGATTAAATTGTTATATTCTCCATACGGGGCTCGTGTAGCTCTATTCTGTTATCTATGCTCAGGTCTCTGATTATTCCACCCATTAATTTCATATTTTATTTTATTATTTATTCGATCCGGGCAGTAACATTGACCCCGGTGGGCTTTTAAATTGGAAACACTCTGAAGTTGTAAAGGTCTGAGTAGTGTTCCGCATTTTCAGTTTTTATCGATTTTCACGGATAAATTAACCATTGGCGGGCATTGGGGTTTGTTTTTAAATAAAAGCATTCGTTTTTACTTATTTAGGCCCGTTTATCATCCCACCCCTACCCCATTTTTTCCGAGTAGGGTAAATAATTTCTTAAACACTGATCGCTTATGAGAGCATTGCTTTCCGCGGTTGTGAGACCGGAGCAGCTCGATCCTCTAAACACAAAATAGTCACAGTTGTTGAGATGGAGCACCTCGATTCTGCCAACACAGAACAGACACAGGTTGGAGGTCGGAAAGTTATTGTTTTGTATTGTTTTGGGTTTAACGACATTTGTTTTTCATCGCATGACAGGCTGGCTATACATTATGGCCAGGACAATTGGTGGAGGAAGAACCCGGGAGAACCCTGGTAAGAACCACCGACCCACGGGAGGCAGTGGCGGCCTTAGCGAAGTGCGAAAAGTGCGATCGTATCGGGCCCGCAAGCTGTGGGGGTTGGGGAGGTGGGGGCCGAACATTTTGGGGTTTGTTTAGAACAGATTATAATTAAAGCAGATTATTTAAAAAAAGAAGTTGATTTTCAAAACAAACCTGTATTTCTCTATGAATATTTAACAGAATTTCTACAGTGATATAGAAGTTAGATTTTGGGGTCCCATTGTCTTCACACAGTCCTCAAACCGTCGCTGCCCGGAAAGATATGACAAGCTTTTTCATATATCTACCCTGGCCGAGCCCGAGACTCGAACCCACGCGGACAGAGATGAGATGACAGTGATCAATAAAGGCGAGCGCTTTAGACCAGTTGGATACCCTGGGCACCCAATCGGCAAATTAAAAAACTTTTGTTGTATCCCGCCTATTTCATTGTTTCCGAGCTTTCTAAACTTAATTAAACATGTTTTAAAGGCTGTGAACAACGTTACTAAATTGTGTATGTTCTTATGAAATTATCTCATTTTTAAAGATTTGTATTTTTTTTTAAAAAAAAAATGTTTTTAACCCGATTTCTTCCCGATCTGAATGTTTGGAAAATAAACACTGCAAATTCCCAGGATTTTTTTTTTTAGGAAAACAAAATAAAATGAAAATGCTGAACACTAGCTTTAAGTGACTAGTCGCAGCGCCGGATCAGATCTAGTGCTGGGGGTGGGGTGGGGTGGGGTGGTGGGTTTAAACATTTCAAAAGAGCTCTGACTTTGCTCGAAAGGGCACCAAAGCACAACTCTTTTGTGTCTATTTACTCAAAGAGTCCAGAATACACAATAAACGTGCACAAGAATAAAACGATGGTCAAATTTCAAGTGACCAGTGCAATACAATACAATGTATGCATTGCATTGCAGTGCAATGTAATTCAATGCAGTGCATTACAATACAGCGTTTATTCCGCTCAGGTCACGAATATAACACTTAAATAATACAAAGTAAATCAAATATCGACAAAACGTGCGTATACCAAAGTAACATTATTCCTGCTCTTTTCTCAATCATCCCTTCTCCCATTATCATCAAATTTCAACAACCACTTTGCACATGTTCATACCACCTCAATCGCATTGTTTACCCAAGCCCGCACCGATTTGTTTTCAAAACTTTAAGAATAATTACCTATCAATTTCCTAATTTATTAAGTAATTCATCTTTTCATTCCTTCAACGATTCAGAGTTAGTAAATTCTCGGGAACATCAGACCTGAAATTGTTGTGAAAATTTCAGGACTTGTTAAATCAGAATTGCTAGTCCTTTATGTGTTACAAATAATCTGACGCTGTTTTGACCGCACGATCATACCCTATTTTCAGGAGGGAAACTTGATCTTGTAATTTGCAGTAATCATTAGAATTTGCGTCTTGAATCGCAATGCAATTGAGCACTTTGAAAAAAGTACCTTAGAGTCTCTGTATTTTGTTTCAGAAGCAGTGAACATACAATAAATGGAATAGGGGATCATGGACTTGAATTCAGGACGTTGTGCATTCCTGGTAATATGAGAGAGAGAGAGAGAGAGAGAGAGAGAGAGAGAGAGAGAGAGAGTATCAACATATATCTTTAAATATCCGATCTAACTCGGGATAATGTAATAAAATATTTGAGGATTCTTGTAGAAAATAACCGTGAATAATCAGCTTTAATTTATTTTGACAACATTCTAGTTTGTAGAACTCCAAATATAATTGCCATAATAGATTTTTTTTTTTTATATCTTATATGGACAAAAAGTACAGTTAATAAAGCCTGCAAGAAATAACTCATTGTGGGAAACTGTATTAAACAGAACGCTATGAAACGGTCAGTTTACTTATTACTGTAATGCTGAAATAGTGGAGGAAAAAATGGTTCAGACTTTGAACAAAATGTGTTCTTTTTTCAATGAATTAATAGACCGTGTAATAGGAATTGAGTAACAAACTAGTGCGTCGGCGAAAACTGAGAGTAACACGTCTTGCATTATTAAAAAAAACGTTGATTCCTCTCGCCTATTAAACATTAGATCATACACCTGAGGTGAAAATCGTCATTGATTCACCCACTGGCTGGAACACTTTTGAGTCGATAGCTGACAGAAGAAATAGATGAGATCACGTGACAACCCGAAATCGAAAGGGAGAATCAGATTACTATACGTTTGACAGATATAAAACTGTGTTACTGTGCTAGTAGCTAAAATTAAACATCATGGAAGTTATTCAACAATATATTTTAGCTTGGTCGTGTGTCTACTGCGGTAGGCTCCTATTTACTTACTGAGCCTGCAGTCTTAGAGAAACCAATAAAATTTCATCGGCGAAAGTGACTCGGTACCCTTTCCCTTTCGATATATCCAGTGTATTTACTATGCAGGAAAACACGTTGGTCCAAGTTACGGAACAACACTGGACCTACTTCATAGTAGCATGTATGGACGTTATGAATGGACCTATCAGCGGTGTATGAATGAATTTCGAAAAAATGTGGAACTAAATTAACTTTTGTTGAGTGCCATTTAATGAAAGAAAATGGCAACCAAAATTATTTATTTTACCGTGAATGGAAGGGAGGAGCAAGCGGAATTTCGAAGCGACGAAAACACTGAAGATTTGAGAGGTAAAGGGGGCTCTGCTACGTTATAGTTATAAACCATGTAAAGCTACAAATTAGGGGTTTGCTTCGTTGCGTAGGTAATATCCGGGTACTTTAACTCGTATTTCGAGATGTTTTTTTCAGGTGCCTTGGTACGGTTCATTTTTTTAGGAATCGTGTATTCTAACGGCCTTCACTAAGTTGAGGATCCCGCAAAGTATCTTACAAACTTTTTAGAGGCTCCCATAGGGAAATGCGTAGCAGAGTGACAGATGTAGTGGAGGGGTGTACATTATTGGATGAGAATGCTCTTAAACTAATTTTAGAGATACTTTTGTTATGGTTTATAGTCGAAGAATGTCTATAGATAGAAAAATGATAGATAGAATTTGCAAGGAACACATATTGCAAACCCCCCCCCCAAATGTATTTGATAGATACGATATAAACTTTTAAACATGTGCACCAATCTTATGCATTTATTACATTCACCCCGAACTCCCTACCTACCTACACATAAATGTATTTGATGAAGATATATATTTGCATATACTGGTGAAACTATCCAGCAATCTTGGTTAAAATGTAGAACTAGGTTCTGATTCCTTCAGGTACCAGTTTTTTTTTTTTTTATTATTTGAATTGAAGCTGTTCTACTTTTCCTAAAGCAAACCAATCTTTGGAGTAACATTGTGTTGTATAGTTCTTAAGTTCATTAATAGATGGGCAGTAATCCCACAATGATAACTTATAATCCATCCATCAGTTGTTCAATACACATGTACACTGATAATGATGGATACTTACATTGCTGGAGGGGATCAGTTTACACCGACCAGTGGTCATCTAGCTCTTATGACAGTACATGTTGTTCCCAGATTTCATGATGGAGACAATTATGCAATATTGGCATTTGAAATACTCGGTAAATTCTGCTGTAGGGGAATCATACAAAATTTACAGTACTAATGATGTGAAAGAATGGGAACCAGTCTAGAAATGACTGACATAAAGTAGAGCATATATGGGTTTTGCTAGCTAGGACAGGTTGATAACTGAAGTAAACTTTTAGTAGAAAGAATTTCTTGAGAGCTTATCCTAGTTGCAACTTGAGTCTAGGAAATGTCTATACTGCGGTAAAATGATTAATCAATACTTTTTTGAGGTTAAGAATCCGTACAAAATGATACTTACCCCATACAGTACTTTAATCTTCAGCAGTCGTGAATAATTATTGTTTACCCATTGATTCTTCAGATTGAGAATTCATCACTGGGAACTGTAGAAGGCACATGCACTCATTCTCTCAGTAGAAAAAGAATTATCGACAGCCACTCGCCTTTTACAAATTGACACATGGTGGCTAACTCGTGTAGTTCAAAACCCAGCCCTTCCCCATTCCATGCCAATTATTCTATCCCATCCACATTTTCAGCCACTGATAACATGTCCATGTATAGAAGACATTCCAGATTTGTTCCGCATGTATGATTTAAGTACATTACTGATCATTTAATCACATTATGTGAAGTTTCTACACTTTGGGTTTGTAACCCGATGAAATATATTACAGTCAGTTCTCTCATGGTGGTTATTGTTTGTTTAAGTCCAATAACCACCACTGAGAACTAACTGTAGCTTTTTCACTGTGTGAAATGCCATAAGTATTGGCATCCAAACTCAGTTTAAATAGATACAGATAAACAGAGAAACTTTGTGCAAAAGTGGTTATTAAATGATCTGTAAAGTACCTAAATTGTAAATGGGAAACAGGTTTGGAATAACTTGCTTTGCACACACACACACACACACACACACACACACACACACACACACACACATATATATATATATATATATATATATATATTAACAATTGAACATATCAACAGGATAAATAAAATAATCGCAGAATTGGCAAGAGGGCAGATTCCGAACTGAACAAATTCAATTGACCTTCTTAACTGATAGAAGGGAGTAGGCGTTTTCAACAAGTACATTTTTTATTCTAGTAATGAATGTCTGAGACTGTGGCAGTTATTTTGCATCTGCAGGAGGTACAATGTAATGGATGTGATTGGTGGTCATCACCGCCCCCACACTCAGACCTGTTCTTGATTAGATTTTCCTTACACAAGGAAATTGTGCTATTTTTTATTTTTTTATTTTTTAGATAACGCCATAATGCTTTTGAACTTTAAGCGAAGACATGAAATAGGTAATAAGGTGTTTAAAAACATTCAAAATGAAGGGCATTTTAACCAAGGTGAATCCTGCACCTGATAAATGGAGCAGCCTGAAATGGCCTAAATGGGTGTATAAAAATCACTGACAACTAACAGGTATTCTGGTTGGAAGTATTTTTTTTAAAAATCTTGTCGAGGATGAGAATGGCATATGGACAGATGATAAGTCTATGTCTGTCTGTATTCCACATATTGGAAATACAACCAGTATGTCAACACATATAAAATGGCACTAGTCTACCACTGACTGACCTTAAGTTGATATGTGTGTATTGGTAATTTATCGTATGATATGCTGTGTATTGTGAATATTATCGATACACATAAGAGTTGTATTGTTTCTCCATTAGTCTATACTGATAAATGTATATTTATTCATGAGTATTTAGAAATTTAAAGTTGTTGAATTTTTTATATCATGATGTTTACATACTATGGGAGATGAATAAGTACCATGAGTTTTACAGTACCGGTCATAATGAGATCTTATAACAGGTTTGCAAGTAAGTATATCAGTTTACAAGCTGTGTAGTACATAGTAGCAAACTGATTCTGAAGTGGACCCATAATGCAATTTTTAAATTATTTGTTATATGTTGATTGTGCAACAAGTTCAAACATATACAGCATTTTCTCACTATAATGCTGTTAAAGGGAGCCACAAGCAGGTGAAGCATTGTAAGGTTGCCTTAGGTTAATATCAAGACTACATGTTAATATCAAGGCTACATGTTAATATCAAAGACTACACATTAATATCAAGACTACACATTAATGTCAATGCTACATGCTAATATGGCTGCATGCTAATATCAAGACTACCTGTTAATATCAAGACTACCTGTTAACATCAAGACTACTTGCTAATATCAAGACTACATGTTAATATCAAGACTACCTGTTAATATCAAGACTACATGCTAATATCAAGACTACCTGTTAATATCAAGACTACCTGTTAATATCAAGGCCACATGTTAATATCAAGACTACATGTTAATATCAAGACTACATGCTAATACCAAGACTACATGTTAATATCAAGACTACCTGTTAATATCAAGACTACATGTTAATATCAAGACTACACATTAATATCAAAACTGCATGTTAATTTCAAGACTACATGTTAATATGAAGACTACATGCTAATATCAAGACTACATATTGATATCAAGACTACATGCTAATATCAAGGCTACATGCTAATATCAAGACTGCATGCTAATATGAAGACTGCATTTTAATATTAAGACTATATGCTGAATTATAACACTACATGCTAATATCAAGGCTACATGTTAATATCAGGACTACATGTTAATATCAGGACTACATGCTAATATCAAGACTACATGTTAATATCAATTCTACATGCTAATGTCAAGACTACATGCTAATATCAAGACTACATGTTAATATCAGGGCTACATGCTACTATCAAGACTACATGTTAATATCAATTCTACCTGTTAATATCAAGGCCACATGTTAATATCAAGGCTACATGCTAATATCAAGGCTACATGCTAATATCAAGACTACCTGTTAATATCAAGGCCACATGTTAATATCAAGGCTACATGCTAATATCAAGACTACATGTTAATATCAAGACTACATGTTAATATCAAGGCTACATGCTAATATCAAGGCTACATGCTAATATCAAGACTGCATGCATCCCAATGAGTCTGACCCATGACCATACCAATGCAATGTGAGAGACAACATGGTACTGAAGTACCATATACAGTAGTGAGGCACCTGTGTATATAGCAACTACATTACTGTCTTCACACCCATTCTGCATACCAGTCTTTCAAGACAGGTAGGCTTTCGGTAAAGGTCATCACATTATCAGGCTCAGTTCTAGTCTATGCATTTGCAGGACTAACACTAATTTCTGGAAAACCCATGCCAAAAAGTCGACAAAATGTGTGAAAAATCACACAACATGCTTTTTAAGCCCTACCTTGTTTTCTTCATTTTAATCCCTTCTGAAAACAAAATTTGTCAGCTATTTGGATTCCCTTTCCACCTTGAAAGCCTTGCAAACACCTGAAACTTGAGAACCTTTTGCTGTCCCATATCTTTTAAACATGATTTTCTCATGTACATGTATCTGGGGGAAAATATTCTGTGGCCCCCTAGTCACATTGGTATTAAGGGTAATTTAAACAGCAGACAAAGCAGCCAGAGCTACCTGCTGTCACCTATTTCTAAATGGAAAATTTCACATACTTCACTTATTTTATAAATCAGGATGCTCCTCATACTTGGCTAATTTTTGGAATGAAAATTTTACAAACATCAGAATATCAAATTGATCACTGGAGAGTGGCATCCCTTGTATAGGAGTCGTATTGCAGACCTATCATTGGAGACCAGCATCCCTGATGTCACTGAGATGAGGTGATATCATTATGCAGATAGCATATAGGACCAGGATGACTCATGCATACCTCCTGGTGGGCAAACATTGACCAGAGTGCATACCCTGCAAGTGTCCATTGACCCTGGAACACATTCTTATAATGTGTTGCCTTTCACCATGTGAGACAGAATTTTTTAAGTGGGCTTGATGAAGAACCTTTATGAGTATGTACCAGCAGAGAAAATATTAGGCTTTTTGAAGAGATATGCTTTATATAATAAATTTTGCTCATATATTTTAAGAACTTCACATTTTTTTTAACCATATATTTTATTCTTATTTAATATGTACAAATTTTAATGTCTTGACATCTTAACTTTTATTGTTTAGTGCCTCATGCTTGCGTTTATTTGGCAAGCTTTGTCTTTTTTGGAATTTGATATATTTAGATAGAATTTTTACTTTTAATTTGCACCATATAGCCAGTATTGTATTGATGTGTCATTAGGGTCTTCTCCTCCCGTTCATACTACTGTTATTTTTAAAACATTCTTCCCATTTTATCAAATGGAGGGGGCTATTTCCTCATACATTTTTTGTTCTAGAGTATATCCTGTGTTTTGTAAACACATTTATCTGTGAGTTAGGAATTTGGTTAAAAAAACCATAACAGCTGAGCTCTCTCAACAGTGATCTTTCAAGTCAGGATTTAGTGTTATTTATGAATGTGGTGGAAGGTTTATTCAGTTTGATATAACTCTTATTTAATGGTATCAGGCATGCCTAGAGGAAAAGAACTTTGAGTTTTTGATGATTTTATCTTGGAGTTTTTGGTGATCAAATCCAGGATTAAAAAGGTGGAAAGCGAGTATGGTGTCACTGTACTTTCCAGCTCCCCTTTCCAAGCAAATCCAATGGATATTAATATTACCATGGGAATGTGGGTATGGTCAGGGAACAATTAAATTGGCTTTATTTAAGATTTACCATTCCTACTTGTCTTTTTCTCACTGGACTTTTTTCATGGCTGGTCAGAGTCATATTTTTTCTAAGGATTTTAGCACTGAGACTTCCATGTAGAGTTCCAGTGCTATTTATTTAACACTTAGAGTCCCATCAAGGACCCTAGTCATGTAGCACTGAGAGTCCCATCAAGAACCCCAGTTTTGTTTATACAGCACTTAGAGTCCCAACAAGAACCCCCGTCTTATTTATACAGCGCTTAGAGTCCTATCAAGAGTTCCATTGCTATTTATATAGCACTGAGAGTCCAGTCAAGATTTTCATAGCTATTCATACAACACTTAAGAGTCCCATTAAGAATTCCATTGCTATTCATATAGCACTGAGAGTCCAATCAAGAGCCCCAGTCTTGTTTATATAGCACTTAGAGTCCCATCAAGGGCTCTGTGTCTAATTTATATAGCACTTAGAGCCCCCATCAAGAGTTCCATTGTTTTTTACATAGAACTAAGAGTCCCAACAAGAGTCCCATTGTTTTTTATATTGCATATTTAAAGAAAATGGATAGTCCCTATCAGGTTTTCACACATTTCTGTGAGTCAGGAATGATTTCTGGGCTTTAATATCTAAGCTTTACAATATATATATATATATATATATATATATATATATATATATATATATATATATATATATATATATATATATTGCACTTAAGCAGTTAAAAAGAAAAAATTCTTGAACTTATCCCAACATGTCCAAGGGAATGAACTTTTTTCTTAAAAGGTAAAATATGGTAGCACGGAACTTTGTTGCTAATGCTTTATACCATGTACGCTTTCTTATAAGTCAAGTCCAGCTGCAAACTGCATAGACTAAGATCTGCTATAGCATAATGTGCCAGCATATCTAGGTCTATGCAGTTTGTTAGGAGTGATCAGTCAAACTAAAAACAGCACATTATGTCATGTTAGATCAGAGTCTGTGTTGCTTGCAGTGCAGCTGACTTACAAATGGGCATTCATGATATTTCCATATGCAATCATTAAAATAAATGTTGCCATAGCCATTTCAAAATGTAACATGCAAAGTTTGTGTTTATTAGGTCATAATTAGTATTCCATGCTGCAAGTTGTATACATATATGCAGTGGTGAGAATAGGATAATTATCACCCACTAATTAAGACTTGGCTTGACACACTTTATTCTGCTCAGCTTTCCATTCTTTTGGTAGATTTACATGTACTTTGTGCATGGAAGGCCTAATTTGCTTCATTCTAGTCGACATTTAATGCAGTGTAAATCATTATCATATAGTTTTTAAATTAACCCGCCTCAATTGTTTTAAAAAAATTGATATAATTTGCATGCACACATGCACGCAAACATGCACTCACACACACTGACACAAATTAATGCCCTTTTGGATTATAAGTTGACATTTTGAGATACATGTATTTTGGTTTAGGAAAGGGGTGGGTTTTTTTTCAGAATATATGCCATGCAAACATTGCTATTACTAGGAGTGGTTTAATGCATCATACAACAACATACGTTACAAATTATTTAATTATTTGAATTATGTCATCATCATGATATAATTTGTCCAAAGAGAAATTGCTGAAAGTCAAAGCAAAGGAAGCCATACATGCTGTCCATGCTGTCCATTAAGAGCAGTTATCTTTTATATGAAGGTGTCTGCCAAAACAATTTTTTTTTTTTAAATTTAAAATTAATTCATTTTCAGCAAAGATTCTTCAGTGGATGAACATTATGAACATTCAGCACTTAACAGGCGTTAAAAATGTAGTCGTAATGTCGTGAATTTACCTGAACAGACTCTTTTATCTGTTTTGAAAATTTGAGGGTTTCCTCCAGTCTGATTAGAATCAGTTCTTCCAGATTGGTTCCCACTTAGCATGCTGTAGCAAGATCTCTAGCGTAGCAGGAAGATCTGATTTTAATCAAATCTGAGATTCCACAGTTCTCTTTTCACTTAGAATAAAAAAAGATTCCCATGTGTATAATTTTAAAACTCTGCAGCTATTTTTCAGTATTTTGTTTTCTCATACTCTGACACAAATCACAAATATTTTAGATGTAGTATATGTAAAATAAATCTAGTGAAATGTGCAGCAATTATTTTGAAGAAAGTGAGTACAGGTAAATAATGTAAAATATAGTAAACATGCAGCAATTATTTTGAAGAAAGTGAGTACAGGTAAATAATGTAAAATATAGTAAACATGCAGCAATTATTTTGAAGAAAGTGAGTACAGGTAAATAATGTAAAATATAGTAAACATGCAGCAGGTGAGTGAGTAGAGTAAATAATGTAAAATGTAATGAAACCTGCAGCTGTTCTGATGGATAAATTGAGCATCAACCAAAGAGACTTCAGTCTTATAGCTATAATCAACCAAAGAGACTTCAGTCTCAGGGCTATAATCAACCAAAAACAAACTTGATCTTGCACAGCAGATAAACATCTACTTCACATTTCTTAGATTCCATATTGGAGTAATCCAGTTAGATCCCATATTGGAGCATTTCAATTTTTGTTATGAAACCTCAATGAAAAAGAATCTCTGCTTAATCCATAACCTGGATTAGTTTCTGGGTTTGGACTTTTAGTTTTCAAAATATGATCTACAGTTTTCTATGTATATACAAACTCATTTGTTACAAATTATTGTGAAAATGTGTTTTCCAAAAATCCTTCAGAGTTGAGCTGCATTTCTAGAATATGCATCCATTTAAAGAAGGGATTTTGGTATGCCATCCATGCATGCATGTACACAAGGGCTTCTGGTATGCCATCCATGCATGCATGTAGACAAGAGCTTTTGGTATGCCATCCATACATCAATGGCTCATTTTTAGTTAACCTGAAATTGGGGCCAAGTGAGCTTCTGGTATGCCCCTATGTCACACTTTCATGTGTTCTCCATGAAGATTGCTATTTTCAACTTTTTCTCAAAATCTGTTTGACCAATAAAACTTGGTATGAATGTTCCTCAGGTTATGCTCTACCTAAATTGTGTTTGGAGTATCTTACAAGCAGTGGTGTGGTTTCGATAGCAAAATAATGGAAAACTAGTTTTCAAATTCTTCTCTAGAGCAGCTCAGCCAGTTTTGGTCAAGCTTGGCAGGAATGCTTGTTTGTACCTGGTCTATCAAAATTTTGTATGGGGGCAACTCCCTTAGCAATAGGGTGACACCATTAGCAACCAGTTGGGAAACATTGTTTTTAACTTCTTTTGTAAAATAGCTGTGCCATTATCAGATAAACTTGGTAGGATTGTTTCTTATGACATGAAAATATTGAGCCCAGAGTAACTCTGTTAGCATTGGCATGGCTTCCATAGTGATTATATAGAAAACACATTTTCAGCTTCTTTGCCAGAATGGCTGAATCAGTTTTGATAAGATGTAGTAGGAATGTTTGTTAGGATATGCTCTTGCAAGATTTTGTTTGGATTGGTTCCCTAGCACCATTGTTGCTTCCTTAGCAACCATGTGGGAAAAAACTCTCTTTGACATCTTTACAATGGCTGAGCCAATTTTTATCAAATTTGGTTTAAGGTTTATTAGGATGTTCTCTATTAAAATTTTATTTGGGTTACCTCCCATGGAAGTGCTGTGGCTTCCATATACCAATGATATGGAAAACCTATTTTCAAATTCATCTCCAGAACCGCATAACCAGTTTTAATCATACTTGCTTGAAATGTTTCTTAGGACATACTCCTTCAAAATTGCATTATGGGTGGCTAGCTGTTGGCAACAATGTGGCTTTCATAGCAGCCATACAGTTAACTTATTTTGAAATTCTTCTCCACAGCAACAGAGCCATTTCAGTGATACTTGGTTGGAAAGTTTCTTAACACATGCACTATCAAATTGCATCTGATATGACTCTAGTAGGAATGGCATAGCATCCATAGCAACAGAATCTATTTTCAACTTCTTCCTCAGAGCAGTCTTGCCAGTTTTGAGCAGATTTGGTATGACTGTGATTCAGTTTGGTTTGAATGTGATCATACTTGGTATGGATGTGATCCAGTCTTGGTATGAATGTGATCCAGCTTGGTTGAGTGTGATCATACTTGGTATGAATGTGATCAGACTTGGTATGAATGTGATCAGACTTGGTATGAGTGTAATCAGACATGGTATGAATGTGATTAGACTTGGTATGAATGTGATCAGACTTGGTATGAGTGTAATCAGACATGGTATGAATGTGATTAGACTTGGTATGAATGTGATCCGACTTGGTGTGTATGTAATCAGATGTGGTGTGAATGTGATCAGACTTGGTATGAATGCTATCAGACTTGGTATGAATGTGGTCAGACTTGGTATGAATGTTTCTTAGTCCAATTTGCATTAAAGATGTGGCTGGTGTGGCTCCCCTAGCAATATTCTGGCATTATTATTATTAAACAACAGGTGGAAAGCTTACAAATGATATTAATCTACCATCAAGTGTGGCTAATTGTTACTAATATAAACAAAATCTATCAATGAACAACTTTCCCTTCCAAACTGCCCAGCTTTATCAGACCAGGTGTAATAGATATACATTCCTAACATGAATGTCTTTCATTTTATACAGCTGATATTACTCAGAGTGGGAACCCATTTAATGAATATATCAAATACCACAAATTTTCTACCATATAGCTGGAAATTATCTTAACATTTGTGTTTGTCAGCCAGCCTTATTACTGCATTTGCTTTTTTTTGGACCAAAATAATGTAGAGTTGTATGAAGCTAAGGGTGATTTAATCCTCCCACCCCACCTCATCCTCCACTTCCTTTCTTTGAACTGACAAGGTTATCATATGCAAAGAATAATTAACTGCGAAAACCTTCATTTCTAAGTGCATTACAGGAAAGTACACCGGGCAAGGTCAATGCTTTTTGGTGTATTGCATGCTGATCACATGGTTATTTCTGCACGGTTGTCTTAGTTACCAATGCAACTCCGCTTACTCCGTCTTGAAAATCATTTAATTATTTGGCTGATATAGTCTTTTTGCAGACTGTAATAGCCAATAATAAATTCATTACCAAGATTTAAAAGCTTGGTCTATGTTACAGATATGCCAATGGATAATCCAGAAGTGTAGATGTTTCTTGTGAAGATTGAAATTACATTATTTTTATTTAATAAATTCTCAGATTGAAAATCATGCAAGATTAAGGATTAATGATCGATAAAATTCTATGAAATTTATATGCACCTCAACTTTGGGTGTTATTTTTATTGACTTGGTAATTGACTCTTTATCTACACAAGGATTTTCACAATGTCAGTATTGTTACTATGAGTTTGGTAACAGTTGTAGATAAATGTTGAAAGTAAGTCTAACAGAGCTTCCAGATGTTGAATTAACCTGAATGACTTTAAATAAATCTGTCATTGCCAGTCTTCAGTCTTAAATAAATCTGTCATTGCCAGTCTTCAGTCTTAAATAAATCTGTCATTGCCAGTCTTCAGATACAGCTTTCCTGCATTATAGCATGCATTGTCCATGGGAATCACAGATTGTAGTAATTCTCATTATAGCATGCATTGTCCATGGGAATCACAGATTGTAGTAATTCTCATTATAGCATGCATTGTCCATGGGAATCACAGATTGTAGTAATTCTCATTATTGCATGCATTGTCCATGGGAATCACATGGGAATCACAGATTGTAGTAATTCTCATTATTGCATGCATTGTCCATGGGAATCACATGGGAATCACAGATTGTAGTAATTCTCATTATAGCATGCATTGTCCATGGGAATCACATGGGAATCACAGATTGTAGTAATTCTCATTATAGCATGCATTGTCCATGGGAATCACATGGGAATCACAGATTATAGTAATTCTCATTATAGCATGCATTGTACATGGGAATCACATGGGAATCACAGATTGTAGTAATTCTCATTATAGCATGCATTGTCCATGAGAATCACATGGGAATCACAGATTGTAGTAATTCTCATTATAGCATGCATTGTCCATGGGAATTACATGGGAATAACAGATTGTAGTAATTCTCATTATAGCATGCATTGTCCATGGGAATCACATGGGAATCACAGATTGTAGTAATTCTCATTATAGCATTGTCCATAGGATGGATGAGGGGAGACTCCCGAGGTAACTTATGTACTCACAACTGAAGAAAGGAAACAGAAATCAAGGAAGACCACGGCTAAGATTCAAGGATGTAGCTAAGAGAAACATGAAAGCTAGACAGAATGACACCAGGAGATGGAATACTCTGGCTTAAGATCGAGAGGAATGGAGGAGAAGCATCTCAGCGAGACCTAAGCCATAGGACAGTCATCGTCGACCCACCGACGGACTGCAATGATGATGATGATGATGAGCATTGTCCATGGGAATCACAGATTGTAGTAGTTCTCATTATAACATTATCCATGGGAGTTACAGAGTATAGTAACTTTCTCATTATAACATTATCCATGGAAGTCACATATTATAGTACTTTCTCATTATAACATTATCCATGGAAGTCACAGTGTATTGTACTTTCTCATTATAACATTACCCATGGAAGTCACAGTGTATTGTACTTTCTCATTATAACATTATCCATGGAAGTCACAGTGTATAGTACTACCTGAGTATAACACTGCCGTTGTCATTGGTTTTCTATCCTTCAAGCTCACTGGCATAATTTTGGTTGTAAAGTATGGTAAAAACTATATTACAAATAACAATTAGATGACAACATTGGTTTTGAACCTTAGCAGGGGAGGAGGAAAGATCACATTTTCATAGGTAATTTGAACCTTTAAACTTGAAATCCATCTACACCATTAAAGGGAAGGTGGCCATATTAAAAACATTATGTTTTGCAGGGAGGATTAGGTGATAAAAGTTTCAGGTTTGGAATCCGGTTCAGAGATAAAGGGTGGTTGTTCCAGGGTGGGCATGGAAGAGAAGGGCTTAAAAAGGGCTGATATTTGCAGTATTTGTAATGGTTTCTATCTCCAGTTTTATATTTATTTGTTAAATATAACTTTCGATATATTTCTTGGAATTTTGTAGATAAATATGGTTCTGGTATGTTATGTAGAAGGAAATGGATGTCATATCTTGACAAGCTTTAATTATCAGACACTCATTTTTTTTGGTTGAAGCTAACACAAAGCTTTCCTTTGCCGAAAAGCACTTAATTTTTTCAGCTAAAAACTATGTTGAATTACTTTTATTGATCCCAAGTTGCCTCGTAGGAGGAAACGGATCCTAAAAGCCACCAAGAGCATCATGATTTTTGTGTCTCATTAATTGAATGGATAAAATCAGTTTCAAAAATGAATCTTACTTCTGTGTTATTAAGACTGGCCATATTGGGAGAGACAGAATGCCTCTAAGGAAGAGAGCTCCTAATATAGAAAAAGAGGGCTGACTCTTCTATTACAGTATGTATGTGAATATGATAGGATCATAAGTTGGCACTAATTGTGTTAGCCTTAAATCTCCACAGATTTATGGAAATGTCTTAATTGACATTGAAGGTATTGTGGGAAAAACTAATAAAAGAACTAGGAGTTTTCCTGAAACCATTGTTTAGCAAGAGTTGATAAAGTTCAGTTTTATTCTGAACTGTATGATACTAGTCACTTTAAGTGATCTGTATTGTAGAGGAAAACTTTGATATAAACGAAGTCATCTTGTCAAATATTTAATGTCTTTATAAATATAAACCATCATCATTAAATCAAATAGTTATTAAGCATTTTATATCCCATCATTTGTCAACAATGGGAAAATAACAGTGAAAGTGTTGGTTCTGTTTACCCGTCGCAATTTGCAAGCTTGGATAGCTTAATCGCTTATGTATATAGGTAATGATAGGAACATATTTTGTTTGAACTAGGTTTGAAATAAATATTTGATTTGGTTCCAGTAGTGTATAAGTAGGGCAAGTACTGAAATAAGTTTGCCATTATTATTGTATATAAATATGAAAATTGAGTAATTTATTTATTTGCTAAAGTAATTCAACATAGTTTTTAGCTGAAAAAGTGAAGTACTTTTATTTTGCTCGTAGTTAAGTTTATCTTCTGCAAGAATATTATCAAAATTTTGTATTTACATAGTATAAAATATAGTTTCTAAAGTAATCATTGCAAATATTAAATATAAGTAATTATAAGTAATAATATATAATTATTGCACATATTAATATAAGTCCTGAGTATAAGTCCTGCAGTTTTATGTTCTTTAAAAGTATGAATAAAAGTGTAATTAATAAATCATTTTTATTACTTTGTAATTGTTAAAAGTATTGGTAGAATGGAAGAATATCTTTTCAACAATAATTAGGGTTTTTGAAAGGTAAAGAGTTAGTGAATTTGGCAGCTGCCTTGCTAGGCGCTCAGCATTAAGGGGTTTGTGTTAGGACTGGTCAGTGTGTATTTTTTTTTATTTATAATGTAGTTTTAACAATTTTTCAGTCATATCACTATGATGTCTGCAGTGTGGCAGTTTATAGTGATGTCTAGCACTGGGACATCTTGCTGCAGACAACGTAGCATCAAGTCCCACCCAGTCACATTATCCTGACACAACGCTGACCAGTCTTAACACTAACCTCTTCATGCTGAGCACCTAGCAAGGCACCTGTTAGTACCATTTTTGTAAGTCTTTGGTATGACTCAGCTGGGGTTAGAACCTGCAACCTCCTGCATCCAAGGCAGACGATCTAACCACTAGGCCACCGGAGTGGTCATAGTGTAACTGGTAGAGAAAGAACCAAGTAAAACCCTGGTAAAAATGGCAAGCTTTCTCAGACAACAACATTTGCCGAGCCTGAGACTCAAACCCTTATGGACAGAAGTGAGATGCTAGTGATTGGTAAAGGCGAATGCTTTTGACTACTCTGCCAAACTGGACTCCCTCTGCTTTTTGAAACTTACATTCCCATATAGCTCTGATTTTCTTGGCATGGTATAACAAAAAAAAGTGCCATGAAGAACCAACCAACCAACATAAATCTTCAAAATGTTTTTTATAGTGTATTTTGCATGACACTATACACTTTAAGTCCCTCACCATAAGGGTGTTGCACTGGTGAGGCTCTCTAATTCCAGGCAGGGTTATGTTTTTTTTTTTAAATGCACAATTTGATTAGTGTATGTAAAATTATATTACCATTGGTTTACAGTTAGTCAAAAACTTAAAAATTAAAGTCAAAAACTTAAAAATTAAAGTCAAAAATAAAAAACACATTTGAAAATAACATTCAATAATGAGTACATGTTGTTCACATTACGAATTTCAAATTAGATCTGTCAATAAGCAAGTGCTTATAGAATACTCCAACAAGACATGATCTGTAAACTCCAGTTTTTGACAGTTGTGACATTAATTGTAACACCAATCTGTATTACATGCAGTGCCATGTACAGAATCCTTTATATGTCTTGACAATCAAGGGTAAGGTATATAGTTTGTTCATAAACAGTATAACACAAATTTCTTGCCCAGTTGACTATAGTTGAGACAATGAAAATCATTGTTGGGGAATTGAAAGGACTAGGTACACTTCCAGAAGAAAATTCCTCATTTGAGCCCCTGGCCTGAATGCTCACATAAGCTAATGAGCTTCATCTATTTATATCTCTGTTAGGAGAGTATGAGATTACATGTGGACTGCCTGTGAGTTAGCCCCTACAAGGTCACACAAATTGTATTAATATCAGACAGAAATGAAAAATGATGCTACATCACAATTTTTTTTCTCAATATTCATTTTGCTTTTAAAAAAATCACAGTAACCTAAAAACCGTTTGTGTTTTGTTTTTCTAGAACTTAATTTGACTATTTGATTCAGACATGATAATAAGTCAGTGATAGCAAAGGATATCTTGTTGGGTGTGGGTTTTGATCTTGAGACCACTTGTGAGGTTGTTGATTGCTTTACCAACAGAACTAATCAGAACAGTAGGTTCTTTCACTGTGTTGAGATTTTCTGTTGACCAAATATCATACAAAAAGCGATTAACAGAAAGAACTTAAAAGTCACTTTCAACAATTTTACAGTTTATTGGGGGTTGAGGATTCTACCAGCAGGCCCAGGTCTTATGTTTTTTTACTTCAAACTGCATAGACCCAGATCTGCCAGAACATTATGAGATGGCATATCTAAGTATGTGTAGTTTACAGTGGGACTTGACATACCGTATATACTCACGTATAAGTTGCATCAAACTGCAAACAGTAAAGATCCTGCTCTGCAATAGCATTATGCTCCTGCCCTGTAGATCAGGGTCTGTGCTGTTTGTTCTACTGGTTACTCCTAGCAAACTGTGATAGCAGATTTGGGTATGTGCTGTTTGCAGTTGGACTTGTCTTATAAGCAAGTATGTACATTATTAGCAAGTATTATACAGTATCCTCAGCATGAAAAATCACATTCTTAAAAAGGTATATTTTTCAGTAAAATACAGTCAAGTACCTTGATCATTTAGCTTTAAAATGATACCATATGTACTCACTTATAAGTCCCACTACATTATTAAGTCTGATATAGTCTTGAATCCCATTACGTTATTAAGTCTGATATAGTCTTGAATCCCATTACATTATTAAGTCTGATATAGTCTTGAATCCCATTACATTATTAAGTCTGATGTAGTCTTGAATCCCATTACATTATTAAGTCTGATATAGTCTTGAATTCCATTTCATAATTAAGTCAGGTATAGTCTTGAATCCCATTACATTATTAAGTCTGATATAGTCTTGAATCCCATTACATTATTAAGTCTGATATAGTCTTGAATCCCATTACATTATTAAGTCTGATATAGTCTTGAATCCCATTACATAATTAAGTCTGATATAGTCTTGAATCCCATTACATTATTAAGTCTGATATAGTCTTGAATCCCATTACATTATTAAGTCTGATATAGTCTTGAATCCCATTACATTATTAAGTCTGATATAGTCTTGAATCCCATTACATTATTAAGTCAGGTATAGTCTTGAATCCCATTACATTATTAAGTCTGATATAGTCCTGAATCCCATTACATAATTAAGTCTGATATAGTCTTGAATCCCATTACATTATTAAGTCTGATATAGTCTTGAATCCCATTACATTATTAAGTCTGATATAGTCTTGAATCTCATTACATTATTAAGTCTGATATAGTCTTGAATCCCATTACATTATTAAGTCTGATATAGTCTTGAATCCCATTACATTATTAAGTCAGGTATAGTCTTGAATTCCATTACATTATTAAGTCTGATGTAGTCCTGAGTCCCATTACATAATTAAGTCTGATGTAGTCTTGAATCCCATTACATTATTAAGTCTGATGTAGTCTTGAATCCCATTACATTATTAAGTCTGATGTAGTCTTGAATCCCATTACATTATTAAGTCTGATGTAGTCCTGAATCCCATTACATTTTTAAGTCTGATGTAGTCCTGAATCCCATTACATTTTTAAGTCTGATGTAGTCTTGAATCCCATTACATTATTAAGTCTGATGTAGTCCTGAATCCTATTACATTATTAAATCTGATGTAGTCCTGAATCCCATTACATTATTAAGTCTGATATAGTCTTGAATCCCATTACATTATTAAGTCTGATATAGTCTTGAATCCCATTACATTATTAAGTCTGATATAGTCTTGAATCCCATTACATTATTAAGTTTGATATAGTCTTGAATCCCATTACATTATTAAGTCAGGTCTAGTCTTGAATCCCATTACATTATTAAGTCTGATGTAGTCTTGAATCCCATTACATTATGAAGTCTGATGTAGTCTTGAATCCCATTACATTATTAAGTCTGATGTAGTCTTGAATCCCATTACGTTATTAAGTCTGATTACATTATGAAGTCTGATGTAGTCTTGAATCCCATTACATTATTAAGTCTGATGTAGTCTTGAATCCCATTACGTTATTAAGTCTGATATAGTCTTGAATCCCATTACATTATTAAGTCTGGTATAGTCTTGAATCTCATTACATTATTAAGTCTGGTATAGTCTTGAATCCCATTACATTATTAAGTCTGATATAGTCCTGAATCCCATTACATTATTAAGTCTGATATAGTCTTGAATCCCATTACATTATTAAGTCTGATATAGTCTTGAATCCCATTACATAATTAAGTCTGATATAGTCTTGAATCCCATTACATTATTAAGTCTGATATAGTCTTGAATCCCATTACATTATTAAGTCTGATATAGTCTAGAATCCCATTACATTAATAAGTCTGATATAGTCCTGAATCCCATTACATTATTAAGTCTGATATAATCCTGAATCCCATTACATTATTAAGCCTGATATAGTCTTGAATCCCATTACATTATTAAGCCTGATATAGTTATGAATGCCATTACATTATTAAGTCTGATATAGTCCTGAATGCCATTACATTATTAAGTTTGATATAGTCCTGAATTCCATTACATTATTAAGTCAGTTATAGTCTTGAGTCCCATTACAACATGTAACAGTAGTTCTTTGTATTATATCATCCAGTACAAGGTGGCCTCACATATAATGGTACTTGTACAGCTCATTTCAACCAGGGCTGCAGACAGGGTAGAACAACTAGGACAAAATTCTAGGTGCCCACAATGGTCAGGGGGCCCACCACTTTCACAGTTTGTAATTTATAGGGGCCTACTGGAGAATTTCTCCTAGGGCCCACAAATCCTGTCAGCAGGCCAGATTTCAACAATATTATAGCAATTTTTGTTGATTTTAATGGTACTTTAACAACATTATAGCAATTTTTGTCAGTTTTAATGGCCCTTTAACAACACAACATAGGCAGGCATCAAAACCTGTAACTCTTGGTTCTGCACCTGACCTTATAAATGATGAGGGGAAGGGTTAAAATGGTTAAAAGTTTTCTGGTTTGTTTTGTGTTATGCACATACACACACACATACATACATATATGTTGATTTAATCAATTTCAACCTTGCACACATTTCATATAATGTGATTTCATATGAATCTTTTAATTTAATTTTTTGTGAAGACTTCAAAATAATACAACTATTTAAAATTTAGATTTGTAAATGGCTTAAATGAATGGAATATTAAAGTTAATCATCTTTTTTTCAAAAAAATTAGATGCGGTGAAACCAAAAATGTAAATTTGTGCGTTTTCGAGTTGCAATGAAACCACTTTTCTTCAGGATCAGGGGTTAGCTGTATGCATATCTTGATGCTTGACATGTACATGCATTTGGTACATCTCGGTTGACATCTGAATGTAGTACATAGGTGTATATGTATCAGTCCATTCTTTCCAAATATACAAGCTGCACTTGTTTAGTAAATTCATCAGTGTTACTCAGATGGAAGCTTCTGATGTATACTTGAATATTTGGATGCCTGTAAGCATCATGTCCCAGGACAACATTCTTTATGTGTTTACCTAATGATCTCTTTCTCTTCCTAAACTGTAGTCATGTAATAATGCCATAGGTCAGGTTTTGAGGAAATGCCAGAGGTCTAGTTCTCAGGCGAGTCAAGTCTATGTAAATGCCAGAGGTCTGGTTCTCAGGAAACTCAAAACCAGTCAACCATATTACTGGTTAGTTTTGGGTTGATACTAAATGTCTGATCCAGCTGCAAACGGGTGAATTCCACATCTATTTTCTTTTTTTTTTTTTTTTCATCATTTTATAGAATAAATCAATCATATACAAATTTATGACATAATATGCCCTGGAGGTGAAATGTTACCCAGTACATTTTAAAAAAAATAAAGGTAGGTTTGTTAACAGAAAAGGCTAGGCTGACAAACGGCAAATTACAGAGAAAATAACAGTTAAAAATAGTAGTTTCCCTCGAAGTGTTGACAGTTGAGTGAAATAACATTAAGGTAAACTGAATAATATGTGTTCTGAAAGCAGGAAAACTGAAAAATGATATTTAAGTGAAAAAGATTAAAACTGAAACAATTTACCATACTCATAATTAGCTACTATCTTTTTTTAAAAAAACGATATGGAACAAATTTTCAGAGAAGTCATTGTTTGCTGGAAGAATTTTTGAATTAAAATGTTTTTTTGTTTTTTATAGCAAGTATGACCTTTTCATAGAAGAAATACAGGTACTAGTCTCAGAAAACATAGCAAAACTATTCTTAGGATATACTTTCATGATACTGTATAAAGGACACCTCTTAATAAAGGACAATATTTGTTGACCCCATCTCTGTAAGTTTATTTAAGAGACAAGAGTATTTATCCTTTAGGTTTCCTTTATTATAAAGTTTCACTGTGAAAATAAAATTTGGCCTTGGATGAGGGAGGTTGTGGGTTCAAACCTCGGCCAAATCATACCAAAGGCTTATAAAAATGGCACTAGCAGCTGCCTTGCTTGGTGCTTAGCATCAAGAGGTTAGTGTTAGGACTGCAGGTCAGCCTGGTGTCAGGATAATGTGAGTGGGTGGGAACTGAAGCAACATGTCTGTGGCATGATACCCAAGTGCTAGACATCACTATAAACTGCCACACTGCAGACGTCATAGTGGTGTGACTGAAAAATTGTTAAAGCTACATTAAAAATCCACACACGCACAAATAAAATACATATCACTTAAGTGCAGAAATGTAAGCTTTTGTCTCCATTGCTTAACAATTGAATGATTTATAGAGATAGTCTTGCCTTACAGTTTGCACTTTGTGTTCTAGTAATATAAAGACTGTACCCAAATTCTGTCACTGATTTTTATCATAGATAAAAGTCACTAAGTGTGTAAATTTAAATCCAATTATGTTGGTGATCAAGTCAACATGAAATGCAAATACACTGTGTTATGTCTTTGGAAAGTGTGTCACAATAACCTTTTACCATATTTATATACACATAAGACCCACCAAGCTTCATAGAACCTACACACAGATCTGCAATTGCATAGTACCCCTGCAGATCAGAGAATGTGTGTGGGGGTGGGTGGGATGGGGGTGAGGGTTTAACAGCACATCATAACAGTTGGAGAGACCATATAGTACCAAGCATGTTTAGGTATAAATAAAAAGGTATACAAAACAAGGATGAAGACAAAAGTGTCAAGTCATTCAAATACAAAGTACTGTTTGCTGCAATTTATTAATAGGACAGATAAGTGTAGAACCTGATTTGCCAAGATGGTGATTGAGTGTAGCTCAGAGTCGTTGGAAATCATGTGTGTGATATATATGTGTGCATACAGTATTATGTATTACAGTTGATCAGTCTGTAAGCAATCAGTATTCATCTACAAGATTATTTTCATTCAGAACCTAGAAGGGCCATGGTATGAAATGAGAAATGGATTAAAGATGATTGTAAAAATCAGAGTATATAATTTGTTGAATAATTGATATATTTTTATACCTTGGGTCCAGGTGATCCAAAACTAGTTAATATTTATAGGTTGATATAGATTTTCTTTGCAGTTCTTTTGTTGAATATATATCCACAAGTGTTATTGCCATCTATACTCACTTAGAAGTAAACTGAAACTGCAAAGAACAAAGATCCTGGTCTGCCATATCATAGTGTGCCTGCAGATCAGGGTCTGTGTTGCTTATTCTATTGATTACACTTAACAAACTGCGCAGACCCAGATCTGCTGGTGCATTATGCGATGGCACATCTGGGTCTATGCAGTTTTCAATTGGACAGGACTTATAAGCGAGTAAATATGGTATATATATATATAAAAAAAAGTGTGGAAGAGTACTGTAAATGCACCAGTTGCTATCTGGTTCTGGTTATCACATGGTCAATAATTTTTCTCAACTCAGTAGTTTCTTTCAAAGGAACTGAGTAAAATGTTACCACTTAAGGTAAGGAACATACTGGTATCAACAGCATAAAAAAATTTGGCACAGAACTAAGAATAACGGTCACACTGTAACTTGTTCATTGTGACATCAGTTGCATGCACTCAACCCAATAACTAATTGTCCATCAAAAAACATAACTGAATAAGTACCGTATATTCTCATGTATGAGCAGAATGCAACTGCAAAAAACATAAATCTGGATCTACCATCGCATATTATATTAGCAGATCAGGGTCTGTGGTGTTTGGTCTGCTGATTAGTCATAACAAAACTGCATAGACCCAGATCTGCCATCACGTTTTGTGATGCAGATTTGAGTGAGTTCTGTTTGTAGTTGATTCATTTCATAAGTGAGTGTATATGGTAGAGTATATCAAAATTGAACAGATCTGCACAGTTCATAGATTCCTTTCATTAGTTACAAAAAGAAAAGTGTTGGTGAGTAAATTTGTTCAGTATGACACAAAGTACTGAGATAAGACAGGTTAAAGAAAGCTTGCTCTGTCAATTTATGACAAGTCATAAATCATTTCCACTAGGTCTGATGTGCTTTTCTTTGACTTGAATATTTTCTTTCACAGAGTTGTTTTGAAATCTTTAAAGTTGTTTGAATATTTGCTCACCCTGCCCTAATTCCAAGTGAGCTTATGGCATGGCCCTGTGTATCATACTGTGTCTGGTGTCAATCATCAATTGCTGTTTTCAACTTCTTCTCAGAAACTATTAGAACAGCTTAAAAAGTGACCTGGCAAAGAGCATCTCCAGGCATCAAGTGTTTTCAGTTTTTTACAAACGATGATCTGCCATCAAATATGGCCAACATTACTAAAAATAGATAAAAGTTTAAGTGACTTAAGTTCCAGATCTGGAGAACAGAATTTAATTAAAGCTTGCAAAAAGCATCTAAGTTTGAAGATCTTTTAATTTTTTATATCGGATGTCAGTATACTGTACTATCAAATATGGCCACCATTACTAGAAATAGAAAAACCTGTCAGTCATCTGTCAATAGTTTCTATTTTCAACTCCCGTCTTAACTGCTTGACCATTTTCAGCCAATCTTTGCACATAGCATTGTGGCTTATAATACTTTATGGTTTTCATATTTATGCAAATTATGCCAATATATCATCAAATAATTCAGCTGTTACTAAAAATAATAAAATCTTGAAACCTCCTAGCATGAAGACCTATCTAGTTTTACAATTAAATGTTGCTAGTCCACCATCAAATATGGAACCTGTTAATACAAAACCTTTAAATTACTGTTTCTTCAAAATTGATGAATATTTTGACCAACTTCAATAGAAAATATCCTTTCATGAAAACCTTCCGAATTTCTACAAATTGTACTGATTCACCATAAAATTTGCCTTTACTGTCACTACAGAATATAAAACGTCTTTTTAATGGCTTCTCCAGAATCACTCAAAAGAATTTGATTAAATTTGACAGAGTGCATCCTTGCATGAAGAAATGAAGTTAGAAAAATAAATTTTTAGAAACTGCTCAGAAGAATGTGAATGAACTTGACAGAAAGCATTATTGCATTAGGAGCTTTACAAATTTTGAAAATGATGTTTAATTGCCATTAAATATGGCTGGTATTACTGAAAATCCTGTAAATGAATTCTCATAAATCACTGAACAGAATTTGACCCAATCTGGCTTTGCAGTTTATACAAATGATGCAAATGTGCTATCAAATATACCAACTTTTACTGAAAATAGAAAAACTTGTAATAACTATATATAAAAAAAACCTCTTAACAGAATTTGACAAAATTTGATAGTAAATGTACTAGCTTGAATACCTTTTCAATTTTTACATATTATGCTGTGTACATCATTAGATATGACTGCCGTTACTAAAAAAAGAGAAACATTTACACAACTTTATCTGAAAAATGCAGAACAGAATTTAGACAACTTTAATACAAAGCAATTTGGCAGTTATTAGATAATGGAACTAAGATGTTGGTGTGCCTTTGGATGTTGATGAGGCTAAAAAGAAAACTAGAGAAACCTTGAAACAGTTGTTTTCATAAAATACGCAGTCAACACCATTGGGGAAATTTGAATAGAAAGCTTCCTATTGACCCAGATTTCTTGGCTAACTGCTCTTCCATCTGGTGATTAGGTGGATGTCAGATAAATGAATGATCTCATTGCCAATTGGACCTCTTGTTCTTTTTCATTACATTAATATGATACAGACATTGCAACCAACTCATATTGCATCTAATCTCTTGGAGTTCATTAGGTAACAAGTTATGTGAATGTTCATGATGTCATGATATAATAATAGGTTTTAAGCTGCTCTTGATATTACAAAAACAATAGAACAATAAGCCTTCATTTATTGATCACTTTGTTCTGTCTTTTCTGCTCTAGAAGAGTTTGAAATAAAATTTGGAAATTATCTATAAATACTGTTGTCATGCATGACTGTCTTAGCCAAGACTGAAATTTAAAGCAGTTGTTAAACTTTTAATTTATTGTGCTTTGCAAAGTGCAGCAAATTGGAAATAAATTTAATCTCTTTGATAAATTTTATGTTGAGCATTCTTGTTCTGGTGCGCTGTGAGTATTCTTGTTAAAAGTTTGTATTTACCAGCATATTCTTGTTAAAAGTTCCGTATTTACTGGCATATTCTTGTTAAAAGTTCCATATTTACTGGCATATACTTGTTAAAAGTTCGTATTTACTGGCATATTTTTTGTAAAAGTTTGTATTTACTGGCATATTCTTGTTCCTTATTTACCGGCATATTCTTGTTAAAAGTTCCCTATTTACCGGCAGATTCTTGTTAAAAGTTCCATATTTACTGACATAGAAGCAGATGAGGATTAATTTGAATGCACTAATTTTGTAAATTTTCTGTTCATCTGTATACAAGTTGTTGTTGTTGTTGTGGGGCTTAACGCCATTTTTCAGCACACGATAGGCTATACATGGCGGCCAGTATTAATGGTGGAGGAAGAAACTGGGAAATCCCCGGAAAGAACCACCGACCCACGAGAAGCCACTGGCAAGCTTTCTCACATATCCACATCCGCCGAATCCTAGACTCGAACCCACGCAGACAGAGGTGAGATGGCAGTGATCCGTAACGGAGAGCGCTTTAGACCACTCGGCCAGTCTGTATACAAGTCAGTGTTGAGTATAAGATGAATCAACATCTTGGCTTTGTCTTTTTTGCTAGTACCTTCCAGTTTCATGAATATTAATGGTGTCACTGTATGTTGTTCCAGATTAATTGGGAACATGATTAAGATGGTGTCTACATGTATCAGTATTTGGTACAAATGTCTGCATAGACTGAACCCATATTGTCAAAAAGTTTGGTACAAATGTCTGCATAGACTGAACCCATATTGTCAAAAAGTTTGGTACAAATGTCTGCATAGACTGAACCCGTATTGTCAAAAAGTTTGGTACAAATGTCTGCATAGACTGAACCCATATTGTCAAAAAGTTTGATACAAATGTCTGCATAGACTGAACCCATAGTCAAAAAGGTTGGTACAAATGTCAGCATAGACTGAACCCATAGTCAAAAAGTTTGGTACAAATGTCTGCATCAACTGAACCCATATTGTCAAAAAGTTTGGTACAAATGTCTGCATTGACTGAACCCATATTGTCAAAAAGTTTGGTACAAATGTCTGCATCAACTGAACCCATATTGTCAAAAAGTTTGGTACAGATGTCTGCATAGACTGAACCCATATTGTCAAAAAGTTTGGTACAAATGTCTGCATCAACTGAACCCATATTGTCAAAAAGTTTGGTACAAATGTCTGCATCAACTGAACCCATATTGTCAAAAAGTTTGGTACAAATGTCTGCATCAACTGAACCCATATTGTCAAAAAGTTTGGTACAAATGTCTGCATCAACTGAACCCATATTGTCAAAAAGTTTGGTACAAATGTCTGCATAGACTGAACCCATATTGTCAAAATGTTCTTACAGCAGCAGTAGTTTTATTATCAAATTAGATTACCAAAAATAAAAGAACTTGATAAAGCTCATTATTTTTAGTGTATGTATGTATGTATGTATGTATGTATGTATGTATGTGTATGAGAGGTGAAACAAAAAAATGTGTCAGTGTGTAAGTATGTATGCATTCAGAGCATTTCATATATTTAGCCTTTTGAGAGAGGGAGTTTACAGGGCAATTGTAGTCTATATTGTTTAATAAATAAATAATATGAATATTTAATTATAAATTATATAGCTTTGAAACTGAGTGAGTATAGTATGTGTTTTTGTAATTTGCATTTACTATCTTATTACTGTTTTCTCATTTGACAAAAATGAAGGCATTAAGATACATTATTCAAAATAGCACAAAGAATGGCTGAAATCTCTCTCTCTCCCTTGGGGCATATTTTATTTAGATCACAAGAAGAAAAATGTGTGATGGAATACTCATGTCCATGTCATGTTATTCGTTTTCTATTTTAACACACATAAATTTAAACAAAATATATCACTAGTGCATGCTGCTTTGAGTGCAAATTCTGATGCACATTAACTTAATACCTACGATCATATAAATATTTTTTGAATTCTTCTCATTGTAGGTTCCTATATTTTTTCATACACGATCTCTTCACCAAAATGAAATTTTTTGTTTTTAACATGTAACATTATATTTCATACTTTGAAAATAAATATTTTTTCACATATGAAAATTTATATGAAATAACATAAATCAGTTTCAGTGACTTAATCTATACACCAGTTTATTTGGAGTACAAGACGAAGCCTGAACTTCCTGGTCAAAAAGTATCGACTTGTAGGCTGGCAGCTACTGTATTATATTGTTTTTCTAGTTAGGATTTACTTTCTTTCACATCAGTGGGTTTAAGGTAGTCCACTTTTTGTAGAATCTGTTGTGCAGCTCGAAATCTTATGTTCATTACATTATGATGTCGTTGAGGTGACGTCACTTTTTCCTTCGGTACATGTACGTTGCATGCATGTAATATACATGAAATGGGATTCATGACCATACCTGACTTTTAAATGAGACAGTGTTTACTACTGAGGTATGGTATAATGAGGTAATGTGCTATATTGAGGCACATTATAATGAAGGGTCATTGTAATGTACTGTTAGATCAAGGTCTAGATGGTGTTTGCTTGAAATCTTAAATATAAATGCATAGATCCACCAATCTGCTGTGATGGCAGATCTGATTTTTATATGTTTTCAAATGTCATATGTATCTATATTGTGTGCGAAACTTTTGTGCATGATTGTAAATTGTACTTTAAGATATTGGTTATTTGTTAACAACATGTATAGATAAGTTTTGTCCATGATATTAAATTGTAAAAAACATGTAGACATAACTTTTGGAGTTTATAATATTTTAGAAAAAGATTTGTTTACAGTTTGATTGGAATTTTCCATTGGAATGACTCAGATCTAGGTCAAGTGAAAATGTATATTTGATAAACATATAATTCATTCCTATCATAAATCAGTCTCTTGAATTCATTTATTATCAGATTTTACAGTTGTGTTCAGATATAGTATGAGTAGAATTTATTTAATTATTCATTGGAATTACTAAGTGCTCATTGACTTTGGATTATCACATTAGTTTGGAATTACTGAGAATTCATACAGAGACATTCTGGATTGCATAATTGTTCTACATCAGAAGATTCAAGACTATTGAAATTCATTCTGTTTTGTTTTTTTTGACTTGTCATAAGACATTTAGGATTATTTGGGATTTAATTCACAATACTGTAAATGTCTCTTAAATTTTCACTTTGAAACTTAGAGAAATAAATTGTTGATTTTACTTAAATTGTTGGTTTCACTTATTTCTGTTACATAACTTTAGCCCTAGTTGTAAGACAAAGTATGGTATCAACACAGGTGTTAGTGGATGGAATCATGGTGACTTAACATTAGTTGTTGGTTAGAATGTTGGCCTTGCAACTAGAAGGGCTGGAGTTCAGATCCTGCCCAGACAAGGTTAGGTTAGCACCTATGATGCAGGCAAGGCACTTTTCTCCAGGTGCCCTGCCACAGTATAACCTTTCATGTGTTGATGTGTCATAAAATGAACAATCAGTGATTGTAGTAGTGAATTTTTAAGATACATGCAAGTATAGATTTTTTAAAGTATTGCTACATATTGCATGATGTTTGAAGAATTACACTTAATTTTCTCACAATTTCATTGGACAAAAAATAAAATTTTTTTGTTATTAAGGTTTGATTATTACTGTAGTGCTAATCATACACAGGCCACCTCCTTCATTGCCTCTTCTATAACCCAGTTTTATTTTGCATGAATGAATGAACAAATTCTGGGAATTTTGCCAGGGTAATTATTTATAGCTCAGAAACTTCCTGCTCAGTAACTGACATGCCATCATCATCATCTTGAATTCACTGGGATGGTGCCTGTAGCACAAGAAACATCATAGTAACTTCATTGTTTATATTTCTGCTCTCTTTTTTTCACACCATATTCAAAAGGATTAAATTAGGTGAAGTTGTTTTTCTAGCTTGCAAACCCTGACAGTGCAAGTTGCAGTTTAGAGAAATCTTATATATGCAGTTAGGCTGTCTCTCTCTCCACACACACACACACACACAGGTTAGAGAATTTTAATTTATATTCAACTGAGATTTTAACCCGGGTCCATGGGTAATCAGCACCCATCACCTTGCCTGTAAGAACTGACTATTATACCATCTTGACCATGCACAAATTGCCTAAAGATGATATTACAGAGTTGGTGGAATAGGCATCCATGCATAGCAGAATAACACCCAACATGTCAACCTAGTAATTAATTCTCATCTGTACACAGCCATTCCAGATTCCTAAGACAGAAATCAAGGTGTATAGAAATAATTATTGAAATTTTCTTACCTGTATCATAATGCTGTTTATTTGTATATATAAATTTATGTTTGTATTGTCAAGTATTCTGCTGTAGAATCCAGGAATAGTACTTTCCATTCTGTTTGGTATATATTTGCAGTCCTGTATATACATAGGGATTACTGTTACATTGTTTTGTTGTTCTAGATACCTGAACATCTGTCTTTCTGTCCATCAATTAGTAATGCAGTATATCACCTCCAACCTGTCTGAAGATAAAAGACACTGGGGGGTGGTCTGGAACAATTGTTTAAAAGAATGATACAGTGAAACCTGTCTTGAAAGACCACTGCTATGTGAGACCACCTGTCATGAGAGACCATATTCTCAACACACAAATTTAATGATAATATAGCACTGTGACCTGTTATGAGAGACCACCTGTCTTGAGAGACCATAATTTTATGGCAGAAAGGTTGGTCTTTCAAGACAGGTTCTACTGTATTAGCATTTACAGTTGAAGCTGGAGGTTTTATTTTTGTAAAAATCTCAAATAACTTTTAAAAGATTGTAGTTGTAGAGTTGAAAGTTGGTGTGTATCATCTATAAAAACCCAGCAGGCTTTTGGAGTATCTACTCTTTTGCTGCTGGGGTGCAAGATGTTTCCCCACTGTGATAAAATGAAAACTGTTGAGATCCCCACCCATTAACCATATATAGCTTGGAATGGCATGAAGAGATGAAATTAAAATTATATCTAAACAGATTCATGCCCCTGGGATGGGATACTTGTCCCAGGGCCATAACTTGGACACTGCTAAAATCTGTACACTATAACAATACATACACTAACTGAACATGAAGAGTCCAAAATATGTTTTCATTTTTGCAACAATGGTCCATGCATCTGGCCACACCCCTAGTGGCTTGCCCTTAAAGCATATTTTTATTTCCTTTGAAAATAACTTAAGTACTATTATTTGTGGATTATGGAGGGAGTCCTGTTATTTCAGATCACTGTTTTCTGAGTGGTTTGTAGCAGCTGCAAAGTGTACACAAATTGGTACCCCACAAAATATACTTGATTCACCATAATTTAATTTGTATCTTTGTGTGTGCATTTTTGTGTGTTTGACTGCGCAAAGTTTTTAACAAAATATGTGTAAAATGAAGGAATATATGGTAGCCACTCTAAAATGAAATTTGCTATTTTGAATTCTATAATGTACTGTAACAAGTGGGTACACCCACTTTCTGGATTCTGAAAGTGACCTGTAACTGTGGATTGCAAACATTTGAAAATATTCATTATTAAAAATTTTTGGGTTTTTTTTTCGTAGACCGTAATTCAACAAGATATCACTTGTATTTAAAATTTTGAATAAATTGATGAAAAGACCAACTTTGGACTGAGGACATTTCCAACTGTACATTTATGCTGTACATTTAACAGTGCTACCCTCATGTCCATTATTATATGGCATTCTAGATCAAGAAGTTGTTTTTCGCTGCTTCTTTTCTGACATATCTGGCTTTATAACAATTATTTTTTTTTTTTTTAAATTTAAAAGTGGCTGGCAACAAATTGTTCAACTGGCATGTAAAACCAGACACACAGGCATGCAGTAGTGTGTGCAGAGAAGACAAATTTTCCAATGTGACAAGTGCTGCAGGAAGCTTTTATGAAGATGGGTACAGAAGGGATACAGTACAGTAGTCAGCTTCATTGCTGTAACAGGAGAAATTATTGTTCAGTGCTAATAAACATTTTCACTATGGCTTTACTGGTTTATAATGACCAGACATATGTTAAATTCACCAGGTCTGCTTGTAGTAATTTTGGATTCCCCATAATATGAACCTTGTATATGAACCTGGATTATCAGCCTCCTTGTGATAATTACAGCCCAGTATTTAGACTTGAATTATCAGTCTCATTGTGATAATTACAGACCTGTATACAGACTGGAATTATCAGCAACCTTGTGATAATTACAGCACTTTGTTGAGACTTGGATCATCAGCCTCCTTGTGATAATTACAGCCCAGTATTTAGACTTGAATTATCAGTCTCATTGTGATAATTACAGCCCTGTATTTAGACTTGAATAATCAGTCTCATTGTGATAATTACAGCCCTGTATTTAGACTTGAATTATCAGTCTCATTGTGATAATTACAGCCCTGTATTTAGACTTGAATTATTGGTCTCATTGTGATAATTACAGCACTTTGTTGAGACTTGGATCATCAGCCTCCTTGTGATAATTACAGCCCAGTATTTAGACTTGAATTATCAGTCTCGTTGTGATAATTACAGCTGTGTATTTAGACTTGAATTATCAGTCTCATTGTGATGATTACAGCCCTGTATTTAGACTTGAATTATCAGTCTCATTATGATAATTACAGCCCTGTTTTTAGACTTGAATTATCAGTCTCATTGTGATAATTACAGATCTGTATACAGACTTGAATTATCAGTCTCGTGATAATTACAGACCTGTATACAGACTGGAATTATCAGCAACCTTGTGATAATTACAGCACTTTGTTGAGACTTGGATCATCAGCCACCTTGTGATAATTACAGCCCAGTATTTAGACTTGAATTATCAGTCTTGTTGTGGTAATTACAGCCCTGTATTTAGACTTGAATTATCAGTCTCATTGTGATAATTATAGATCTGTATACAGACTTGAATTATTAGTCTCATGATAATTACAGACCTGTATACAGACTGGAATTATCAGCAACCTTGTGATAATTACAGCACTTTGTTGAGACTTGGATAATCAGCCTCCTTGTGATAATTACAGCCCTGTATACAGACTAGAATTATCAGCAATCTTATAAAATTAACAACCATAAACCTGGATCATCAGTCTCCTCTTACATGTCATATTAACAGCCCTGCAATAGACATGAATTATCAGCCTGATGATATTTAGAGTTCTGCATGGAACTGGATTATCAGCTTGGGTTGGTTTATGTAAGAATTTGTATAAATTACCAATTGATTATACTGGTTCTGACATGTTACAGTGAAACATGAATCTGTTTATTATTATGATAACAATTCTTTCATGATATCAATAGTTTCATTTTTCTTTCCTTGTCTCAGATGAATCTAAATTTTTAGAACAACTTTTATTTACTTGCACTGGTTCATTATAGCAGATTTAGTTGGATTTATGCATATTTTCTGGATAGGTAGAGATGTAATGTGTAAGTTATCGTAGAAACAGATGTACATACAGTAATACATAAAGCTCGGAGAGTTACACAGGTTGATATTGCATATATGAAGGTATTAGAGCATAGGTCACAGTGCAGATTTAAAAGAAAATGAGATACACCTTTCCCTTGCTATAATGCCCTTCATTATAATACGGTTCAAGAAGTAGCACTATGAACCCCAAGACCAGAATTAAACCATTGTACTTAAATTGGTATGTGGAATGTGTGACAATATAGATGGTAAGAAAACAAGATATATCCTAGAAATATGTCTTTATTTCCTTTTTAAGACATTATTATTTGACAAAATTAAATGCACAAATACCATGAAGTGGCAAAAATATATTTAACTTACATAAAGTAAAATTATTACTCAATGTTTGACTGGTGTTTTATTTATTCCCCCTAACAACACGTACACACAATCATCAAAATTTTGATTGGACTTCTACACTGTACTGTGGTTCAGCATTTAATATGGTCAGTAGTTTATGAACCCTAACTACCATATTATTGCCACATGTTTGCTTGATGTTTTGTTTTCTCACTCCCCATGAAAAGACATACATGCTGCATCACATTTTGGTTATACCTTGGTTCAATAAATAATGGACCCCATCTACCACTGTATATCATGCACTAAGCTGTAATGGACACCATCTACTATTGTATATCATGCACTCAGCTGTAATGTACCAGTGACTGCTCAGGTGGCCTAGTGGTTAGAGCATCCACCTCAGATGTGGGAGGTAATGGGTTCGAACCCCAACCGAGTCAAACCAAAGACTTATAAAAATGGTACTAACAGCTGCCTTGCTAGGTGCTCAGAATTAAGAGGTTAGTGTTAGGACTGGTCAGCCTGGTGTCAGAATAATGTGACTGGGTTGGACATCATGCTACATGTCTGTGGCATGATGCCCCAGTGCTAGACATCACTATGAACTGCCACACTGCAGACATCGTAGCGATATGACTGAAAATTTTTGAAAGCTACGTTAAAAATCCAAATCTCACACACACACACACACACACACACACACACACACACACACACACACACACACACACACACACACACACACACACACACACACACACACACACACAGAGTCTACCACTGTATATAATGGAGTCAGCTGTAATGGACCTAATCTATTTTTTTCAAAGTCTAATGCTGACATATGGACTTTGAATTTTTCTTTATTTTCAAATTTGCATAGAGTATTCATTTACCGTATATTCTTTTGGGCCCAGGTGCAAACAACATAGACCCTGATTTGCTGTAGCATAGTGTGCCAACAGACCAGAGTATGTATTGTTTAACATACTGATTGATCCTAAAAAAACTGCCTAGACCCAGATCTGCCAGCACATGATGCAGTGCATGAGTTGGGTCTGTGCACTTTGCATTTGGATCACACATATGAGTACATATCAGTGAAATTCAGGCCCCAGTTTCAGTGAATATATATATATATATATATATATATATATATATATATATATATATATATATATATATATATATATACATATATATACAAAACATTTCATGAATTTTTGTGAGTGATTTTATCCAAATGTTTTCCTTATGCAAAGAACTTTAAGTTCCTTGTTTTAGTAGATTTAATTGACCTCGTTAAGTATAACAGGACTCAGTTGTGGTTCTCTCCATATCAGTAAACACACACGTTTCCTGCAAGATCATGTTTGTTAACCAGCATGTCAGCTGGAGACAAACTTTTGCTGCAGAATAATAGTTAGTGAGAAATAAGATTGTAATAAGCCAAGTTATTAATGCAAGAACACAATAGAATTGATATTTTTTGTGTAAAGCCTTCGAATTTAATCCCTTCCTCAAATTTCATCGCCATAAATTGGAATCAGAAAAATTACACTGTCAGACCCACCTGTATTCATGCATTGACCTGGTTGTATCGAGTGCTTAATATATTGATATAAAATGAGGCCTATTGAGGACTGTATTCAAAGGCAACCATCATTAATCATGGGATCAGTTGTGATTTGCTTATATACAGTGATCCAATGTTTTTATTTAACTGTGATCTATTTCTGAAATTTGTTTTCATCTTTATTCACTAAAATGGTTACTTGTCTTCGGTCAGATAGTTCAGCTATGGAAACCAGGTGTGTAGTGACCTTTATTCACAAAGTATTTGATAGTAGAGTTTATAGACACAGCAAGAAAACCATTTTGATATGTGATCTACATACTTAAAAAATATTGATGTGAAAGTTTGCATTATTTTTCATCCTCTCATTTTCAAAGAGCATCAGGGATATTGTGACACAGTCTTTATGTCCATTCATACATGTGTAATGTCCTGATTCATTTTCCACTTATGTTTGTGTAACATCCACTGAAGTACACCCCACTACACATGTAGAATTCACTCTTGAGTGGATCTGAGTGAAAGTTACACCTGTTGAGAGAAGTACTAGAGACAGGTGAATTCCATGGCATATTTCACTGAATTACACTCAACAGCATGCTGCACCAGTACAAATAATCATCAATACACTGAATGTACTGTATATACAATTTTCAAGTCAGACAGGGAAAAAAATGAAAAAAAGGAATCAGTTTATAAAAAAGTTTTCTTGAGACTTTAAGTTCAAGAGAAGCATAAGGGATAATGTGATACAGTCTGTATGACCATTCCTACATGTCTAATGTCCTGAACTCCAACAGTATGTGATAAAAGTCCATATTATTACGACTCTATGGTCTTAAACTAAGCAATGGAAAAGAGTGAGAAGCAACCAGGTTTGTTCAGTTCAACAGATAATTTATTTCCCTTGAATACAAAGTGAAAATATAAAAAGAACTTATGGTATTGCTAAGGTGGCGCTCTACAGTTTCGTATTTAGCATAGGGTTAGAATTTTAAAGAAAAAGAATTTCCCCTGGTTTCCTCACTAGTTATACTGGCTATTTAAAAAAGACTTTGTATATCTTAGGTATTGTTCAAAGAACCTTTAAATCCCTTTATTTTGGTGTATGATTGATGGGTGTAATATGGGTTATAGAGTATACAGCTTGGCCTTACTCCAGATGTGCACCTTTCAAAAAGTGCTAGCTCCACTTGGTCATTTTCACTTCCTGAACTTCAGAGGTAAATTGTAAAAAAAAGAGCCAATAACTTTTTTTACATTTTATATATTTGGTAATTCATTCATTGCACTTTCAGAAGCTGGTATTGTCTAGTCTGGCAAAATTCATTTTCCCTATTTTAATAGCTGCCAAGGATAGTGTACTTTAGACAAATTCAGGTTGAGTTTTGGAGCACAAGGGAGCAGTCATTTTAGTTAGCAGTGTGCTAAGATCATTTACAATTTCCAAAAGTACAATATCCAAAGAAATGTCAGCCACATTACATGAAAGTAGCATAGAGATATGCCAACATTCTCACCACTGTGCAGGTTTTAAATGCAAACAACTTCGCCTTACATACATCACTCTCTCAAAAGTACATAATAACTGGTGAGCGCCACCTAATTAAATCCTAAATAATCTGAGATTTACTAAGACAAGTCCAAATGAATATGGTTCTGAACAAACTTTAGTGGTATTCCAGATAATTTCCAATGCTGGAGGTGTTGATGTGGCTGTAGTGACTGGTAGTCTCTATTGTACTAATGTACTAATAACCTGAATTGTAATTATGTGCCAGTCAGTCTTTTGTTGAATCACATTAACATAATCCAAGGTTTCCTTGTTTGAATTCACTATATATCCCAGTTAATGTCTCTGTCCATGAATATTACTGAGCACATTCCAGTTAATAAATAATTTGAATAAATAAATTCCAGCCTGAATCAAACACTGAATACAACAAATAATTCAGCCCCAAGATTTTATGGATGCATGAATCATTTTTAGATAAACAAGATTTTATTATTTAAAAAAATTAAAACACAAAAGAAGAGCTGGGATGTAGGACAAAAGTTCATTTCCAGAATGATCTAAGCTATAATTAGATGAAGTCTCTTACTAAAATTATAATATAGAACATAGTAAACACAATGACCTTGACTTGGACCAAGATAAATATGTTTACTTCTATTGATAATGATCTTAATATTAAACCCACACTCACGGGGAAATTATTAGCTAAATATTAGTTTACAGAATTAAAAAAATGAATATGGTCAGGTAGACAAATGAACTTGATTTTGGACATGTCATCTAAAAATAGAATTTTATATAACCCAATAGCATATAGATGTGTAATGTCCTCAACTCACACACTGTGTGATACACTCTGTATGTCCATTCATACATGTGTAATGCCCTGAACTCATACACCATGTGATACAATCTGTATATGTCCATTCATATATCTATAAGGTCCTGAACTGCTACACTGTGTGATACAGACTATGTCCATTCATAAATGTGCATTGTCCTGAATTCCTCCTACACAATGTGACACAGTCTGAATGTCCATTCATAAATGTGTAATGTCCTGAATTTCTCCTGCACTATGTAACACAGTCTGTATGTCCATTCATGTATGTGTAATGTCCCAAATTCCTCCTACACTATGTAACGCAGTCTGTATGTCCATTCATACACGTGTAATGTCCTGAATTCCTCCTACACTACGTAACACTGTATGTCCATTCATATATGTGTGAGTTCCTGAATTCCTTCTACACTATGTAACACAGTCTGTATGTCCATTCATAAATGTGTAATGTCCTGAATTCCTCCTACACTATGTAACACAGTCTGTATGTCCATTCTTACACGTGTAATGTCCTAAATTCCTCCTACACTATGTAACAGTCTGTATGTCCATTCATACATGGGTAATGTCTTGAATTCCTCCTACATTGTGTAACACAGTCTGTATGTCCATTCTTACATGTGTAATGTCCTAAATTCCTCCTACACTATGTAATGCAGACTGTATGTCCATTCATACACGTGTAATGCCCTGAATTCCTCCTACACTATGTAACACTGTATGTCCATTCATATACATGTGAGTCCCTGAATTCCTTCTACACAATGTAATACAGTCTGTATTCCCATTCATAAATGTTTAATGTCCTGAATTCCTCCTATACTATTTAACACAGTCTGTATGTCCATTCATACATGTGTAATGTCCTGAATTCCTCCTACACTATGTAACACAGTCTGTATGTCCATTCTTACACATGTAATGTCCTAAATTACTCCTACACTATGTAACACAGTCTGTATGTCCATTCTTACATGTGTAATGTCCTAAATTCCTCCTACATGATGTAACACAGTCTGTATGTCCATTCGTATGTGTGTAAGGTCCTGAATTCCTCCAGTACTATGTAACAGAGTCAGTTTGCCCATTCATAAATGTGTATTGTCCTGAATTCCTCCTACACTAGGTAACACAGTCTGTATGTCCATTCATGCATGGGTAATATCATGAATTCCTCCTACTGTGTAACAGTCTGTATGTCCATTCATGCATGGGTAATGTCATGAATTCCTCCTACTATGTAACACAGTCTGTATGTCCATTCATGCATGGGTAATGTCATGAATACCTCCTACACTATGTAACACAGTCTGTGTGTCCATTCATGCATGGGTAATGTCATGAATGCCTCCTACACTATCTAACACAGTCTGTATGTCCATTCATGAATAGGTAATGTCATGAATTCCTCCTACTATGTGACACAGTCTGTATGTCCATTCATGCATGGGTAATGTCATGAATTCCTCCTACACTATGTAGCACTGTCTGTATGTCCATTCATGCATGGCTAATGTCATGAATTCCTCCTACACTATGTAGCACTGTCTGTATGTCCATTCATGCATAGGTAATGCCATGAATTCCTCCTACTATGTAACACAGTCTGTATGTCCATTCATGCATAGGTAATGTCATGAATTCCTCCTACACTATGTAGCACTATCTGTATGTCCATTCATACACATGTAAATTGTCTTGAAATCCTCCTGCACTATGTAACACTGTATGTTCATTCATACATGTGTAATGTCCTGAATTCCTCCTACACTGTTAAAGCTAGGCATTCAAACATTGGGGCAGTCATAATCTTATGATTATACATTATGCTGACATTTGTGGAATTTTTGTTTCTTTGCAGGGGTTGAAGCTATATTGGATAAGGATGATTTTAGATTGAAATTTTGATTTCAAATGACTCCTTTTTTGTTGTTTGTCTCACAGATGTGAGAATTGGCAATAATTGGTGTCTGTATTGTACAGTTCTATCTCAACAATCTCATTTGGTTGGGCTGAGCCCATTCTACAGTAATTTAACCATGAAGCTTTTGGTTTTCATTGACTCATGAAATGGTCTTTCGCTTTGTAGAGAAAATGCACTAAAGATTAGTTTGTTGTGAAGAGAAACCAAGGAACAGGCATGTGTGATCAATTTAGGAATCACAAATGGTTCTTTTCTAGTACAGCATATACTTCATAACTTTCATCTAACTTTTACAATTCTGGTATTTGAATGTACAGTATTATGTGTTTATTTATTAATTTTAAAATTATTAAGATATTTATAGATTGATGATATATCTATCTCTGGTGAAAATTAGGTATTTAGAGTTCTTCTTATATCAAACCACTTGTAATAATACTTATTTAGCTCCCATTATAAGTTTTTTAGTTACATAATAGAAAACATGTTGATTAAAGGGAGGTTGTGAAAGATAGCATAGAAGGACACTAACGGTATGTAAAAAATGTCATAATAATACAGTCACTCATTTTGTTGTGAGTTCTGTACTTGGATTTTGTTGTTTGCAACTTTTTCTTCTTTGATAACCTTTTACTATTACTTTTAGTAAATTTTCCTGATATTAAATATTGAATCTAAACAAACTGATTAAGTTTGGTATTGTATCTTAAGATGAGTTGCTGACAGTTTTTTTTGTACAGGGTCTGAGCAGCATCAAATGTGTAGATATCAAAGCCTGCCTGTGTTTTCAAAATAATTGCAGTGTAAGAAATTTTCAAGTCCTTGTTTTCATAACCTTTGCTAGTATACTGTAACTAAATCAAACTTTTTGTATCTGTTTGGAAAACATTTGCAGCTGGAAAAAATATCTGAGTATGTTACAGCAGACACTCTCTTGAAGGACCACCCCATATGCCAGAAAATTATGGTCTCCCAAGACAAGTGGTCTCATGACAGTATTGTCGCTATGTAATCAATAAATTGGTACATGTCAAATCTGGTTTTGCAAGAAGGGTGATCTCACAGTGGGCTTTGTAGACACATTTTACATTATTTGCAAAAATTTTACTCGGTAACTATTTGTTATCCCTTTGCTGCTCGAAAGTGATGTTTGCAAACTGTTTGTACATGACTCATGTAAAGCATTTGCAAACAACTGGCAAACTGTGAGTTTGGAAAAAACAAGTATTCTGCAGCTCGATTGCAAAGCAAAGGATAAATCAGAGTCGATTCCAAGACACAATTATAGGATATGTGCTTTTTCTTTTTCCAAAAAGAAAAATGATGCTGAACTTTTATTTTTCTTACTAGATTCCTCATAATGCCCTTCCCCCCCCCCTTTTGTTTTAGATGGAGGGGTGAATTTCTCCTCTACAGCTTCAGTTCTAGAATAGACCCTTGATAAATATGCCTTATTGTGGAGTTGGTTGGAATACTGATAAAACAGCAAAAGCACCAGAACAGGTAAAGAAAGAAAATGCATGGTAAAGTAGGTCACAGGAGCACACCTCCTGCACACACACATTGGTTTATTATTATTTTGACTCCTGACCTGACGTCCATATTAGATTAGAAAATTTTCTTTCAAACTTTTATTTTATATTTAAAGCACTCTGGGTAAAGTTAGGTGAAATTTTTCTTTATTTTGATATGACTCAATAAAACAGATAAATCCGGTAGGAAGTTATGACTTTAATTGTTGGCTTATACGTAATGGATGAAAAGCAAACAAAATTTGCGAAATTTTTTTCCACCAAAACAGTTGTTTGTAGAGATGACTTATGCCACCTCAAAATAGCTTATGTGTCACTTGCATATGAAGTATAGGTGAAGCACGGATTTATATTTTGTATCAACATTTTATTTAATACTTGTATACTCTGATGTTTCATTTACTTCATTAAATATACCAATTATAAGAAACTTATAGGTCCCTGCACATCAAAAATGTGATTATATACTAGCATTTAATGGTACGTCAGTACAATAAGGGCTATATGGTTCCAACTTAAAGTAAAGCTCAAATAAAATGAAGAATTGCACAAAAACGTTTTTGAAGATAAACATTTCCAAATAAACATAAATAAGAAGCACCATATGTACTTGACTATAAGTCGAGTCCAACTGCAACAACAGATATCCTTATCTAGTTAGATTATTAGTTAGTACTCTTCATTCAATCTGGGATATAAGGCTGCAACTATTTTCCGCCAACTAGGTTGGTTTTCAGCAATGGCTTGTGCCTCACCTCAGGAAAGTCCCATCTCTTCCAACTCAGTCAACACTGTCCTTCACCATGTTATCTTTTTTAATCCTTCCAACTCAGTCATCACTGTCCTTCACCATGTTATCTTTTTTAATTCTTCCAACTCAGTCATCACTGTCCTTCACCATGTTATCTTTTTTAATCTTCCAACTCAGTCATCACTGTCCTTCACCATGTTATCTTTTTTAATCCTTCCAACTCAGTCATCACTGTCCTTCACCATGTTATCTTTTTTAATCCTTCCAACTCAGTTATAACTGTCCTTCACCATGTTATCTTTTTTAATCCTTCCAACTCAGTCATCACTGCCCTTCACCATGTTATCTTCTTTTAATCCTTCCAACTCAGTCATCACTGTCCTTCACCATGTTATCTTTTTTAATCCTTCCAACTCAGTCATCACTGTCCTTCACCATGTTATCTTTTTTAATCCTTCCAACTCAGTCATCACTGTCCTTCACCATGTTATCTTTTTTAATCCTTCCAATTCAGTCATTACTGTCCTTCACCATGTTATCTTTTTTAATCCTTCCAACTCAGTCATCACTGTCCTTCACCATGTTATCTTTTTTAATCCTTCCAACTCAGTCATCACTGTCCATCACCATGTTGTCTTTTTTTACTCCATATCTGCCATAGCATAAGCAGCAGATCAGGGTCTCTGTTGTTTGTTCTACTGATTACTCCTAACAAACTGCACAGACCCAGATCTGCCAGCACATCATGCGATAGCAGATCTGGATATGTGCAGGTTGTAGTTGGACTCAACTTATGTATGATTGTCTGTTTTATTTAAAGGCAGAGATAATGGGTTTTCAGCAGTTGCCTCGCAAGACAAGTTACTGCATGATTGTCAAATGTTCTAAATTCTAAACAGAATTTTTTGTCAGCTGTGGTTATAAAAGCTAAGCTACCATATGTGTTTTCCCTCTTGATATACAGTTATGAATAATTGACAATCAGGCAGTAATTGCTTTCATGTGGCAGCTGGTGCAGACCATCTAATAAATGAAATAGGCTGCTTGTATGCCAAGATGTAAATTTAATCCTGCAGTACAGTAAAACCTTCTTGAGAGACAACTGGTATGAAAGACCACCTGTCTTGAGTGACCAGGTTATCTTTGCACAGACTTATTGATTATATAGTATTATGTCCTGTCATGAGAGACAACCTATCTTGAGAGTCCATTATTTTTTAGCAGCAGGTGTGGTCTTTCAAGACAGATTCTACTGTATTTATACGTTTATATTTTTATCCCCCCCCCCCCAAGAGCCATGACTAGTACTATTAAAGTGTATACAAGCCACGTTTAATAGATGTAAAGATTTGACTATTTAAATACTGTAGATTGATGGCCAGGGACCAATCCTTGGCTATGTGCAGATTTGTGAACAGACTACCATTTCAGTCAGGAAATTAACCCCAGTCCTGATGTAGTAAGTACCTCAGTGTTCATCAATTCTTTCTAGAGTTTGTGCTCAGAAGCCATTACACACAGAAACATGAACAGACATAACAAATCCACATAAAATTAATATTACAAAGAGTGAACTAAACATACTGTATTATCCAGTTCTATCATGTATGAAATTTGATGCCATCACCTGTGTGTAGTTAATTATGTTCATGAATTTTCAGTGTAATATATGGGTAATGTTGGTGTGTAATGTCAGTATACTGTTTATAAAATTGGAGAAGAAATTAAATGTCACCATTGCCAATTTAATGGAGGATGTGTGGTTAATTTATTACCACAGAGTATTTTGTCCAGTAAAGCAGTATGATTCATTTATGATTGATTTTGGTTTTTTGCTCTTGTCTGTTGTCGATGCTGTCATATTGTCAAATTAAAATCAAACCCCCTCATATTCTAACTCTCATCAACACAGTCCCTATTATAATTAATAGATCTCTTTCATGATCATGTGTAAAAATTGTCTCCACTTTGCTTACAGCATGTCAATATGATTTTGTGTAGGAGTTGTCTCCCTTGCTGTGTCGTAATGAGGATAAAGATGTAAAGCCACTGCGTGTCACCAGAGTTATGCGGTGAATATGGTGAAACATTATAGGTTGTTCTAAAACAAATAAATATTTTGACTTAAAGCTGCTACATCCAGAATACAGTTTATATAGAACATTTTGACCATAATGTTTTAAGAAATTACATGTGTTACCAGGGCCCCAGGTGGCCAGTTGGTCTAAAGCACTCGCCTTTACCAATCATTGCCATCTAACCTCTGTCCACTTGGGTTCAAGTCTCGGGCTCAGCCTGTGTGGGTATATGAGAAAGCCTGTGGGTCAGTGGTTCTTCCCTGGTTTTCTCAGGGTTCTTCCTTCACCAGTTATATTGGCTGCCATGTGTAGCCTATCCTGTGCTGAAAAATGGCATTAAACACACAACAGCATGTGTTACCTTTATCTTTTATTTCATATACCTTTTACTGAATTTTAATATCATTATCTTATGTTTTATCTTGTTGTACTGTATATACTTACTTATTAAACCAGTCCAACTGCCAGCTGCACTGTTATCTGCTATTGCATAATGAGCTGGCAGATCGGGATCTGTACAGTTTGTTAGGAGTGATCCATCCATCCAGCCTACCATCCATCTATCTGCCCATTCATTTAGTTCTTCTGTCCATCCATAGTTTTCTTAAGTATTTTTTTCTTAAAATCTTACATGTGCATTTTAAGCCAATGATAGAGATAGAAGCCGATCAACTTTGAGGCAGGCTAGATCGAAGGTCTCTGAGGCTGTAAGCAGTGCAGAACTCACAAATCATGATATTTGAAGCAGATTTTGTACAGACGTCAAGCAAGTTGTGTTGAGGTGTTTTGATTTTTAGAATTGTTCACATTCAGTATTTTGTTATATTACCATGGTAATAGTTGTAAATAGTATTTAGATGGAGAGTACTGGATTATAAATGGGGGACCAAAGGTATGTATCATTTATAGATGACTCTTCTTTTAAATTTGTTACGGTCAGTCAGGGGCTCAGCCATTCATCAGATGTCTATTTTTAACAGTCATTAGGATGAATTCATTGCTTTTTTCATCAATCAATCATCATTTAGGCTGCAGAAGATTGACAGTGATTTGGTTGTCAAATTAAAAATGGATTAATAGGGTCACTGATCATTATTGGTCATTATACAGGCAGCCATACTTTTGGAATGTGTTGCTGATAGACCTGACTAAGATGTTTAGCACCGTATACATTTCTATTAATAGGGCTCACAAGTTATAAATGATTTCTTGGATTTTCAATAGGAAATCTACAATCCATAAGAACAGCTTAGACACCAGTAAATAGCCATTGATTTCATGGATTTTCAGTAGTAATTCTAAAATCCATGAGAATAACTGAGGTACCATTCAATAGCTGTTGATTTCATGGATTTTCAGTAGGAAATCTACAATCCATAAGAATAGCTTAGATACCATTAAATAGCTATTGATTTCATGGATTTTCAGTAGGAAATCAACAATCCATAAGAATAGCTTAGATACCATTCAATAGCTGTTGATTTCATGGATTTTCAGTAGGAAATCAACAATCCATAAGAATAGCTTAGATACCATTAAATAGCTATTGATTTCATGGATTTTCAATAGGAAATCTACAGTCCATAAGAATAGCTTAGATAGTTATTGATTTCATGGATTTTCAATAGGAAATCTACAGTCCATAAGAATAGCTTAGATATCATTAAATAGCTATTGATTTCATGGATTTTCAATAGGAAATCTAGAATCCATAAAATGGCTTAGATACCAGTTAAATAGCTATTGATTTCATGACCTAGAAACAGATCATTATAGCATTGATATCATCACTGATACTTTTCAATCATTAAATTCTGTCACAGTTTGATGGAGGACAAAAAACTGCATGGGAGAGGTATTAGGGTGGGATGTGCGTGTTAGGGTACAGTAATATTTTGAAGAGTTCATAGTGCCAAGGCAAGGAGAATAATATGCTTTGCCCAATCCAGTGGTGGGAACTGAACCTGCATCCATGTAGTCATAAGCCCAACATCATAACCAGTGGGCCACCCTGACTGAGCATGGGATTTGGGGATTCCAAAGGTTATACATGTGCTATTTTCAAGGCACCTGAGGTCTGACAAAAACAGCTGAAAAAATCTAAAACCTTATGCTTGACTGAATTCAAGATTTTCATATAAACGCAAAGAGATTCAAATTTAAAAGATGACTTGGCCATACGACAATGTGAGCTTTTGGTATGCTCCTGCATCAGTCATGTATCGATCAACAGTTGATATTTTCAGCTCCCAAAAATCACTTGACCATTTTCAACCAAACTTGACAGAAAGCATCATCACATGAAGATCATTAAGAGGTCACATGAAGCTCATTAAGAGATGCTGATCCAGTATCAGATACGGCTGCAGTTACAAAAAATAGAAATTTCTTGAACAGCTTCTTCTTAAAAGCTTCCTAGCTGAATACCTTTCAAAATGTAAGCAAATGATATTGATCCAACATCAAATGTGGCAATTATCTTGCTAAATTCCCCCCTCCCCATTAAAAAAAAAAATTGTCTCAAACTCCTCAATAGAATTTGACAAACTGGCATAAAGGTATTTCAGGACTGGACCAACTAATGAGTCTTTATTGCTTTACATTCTTTATCAGATCCTCCACAAGTAACAAAAGGAATTAATTGGCCAGCTAAATTTTCATCTTGTCTCTTGCTGCAGGCAATGGGTTTTTCAGGTGTCCAAAAATTTTTGTGAAATTTTATTAGTTTTCTTGTCTTTGTTTTTCTTTTAGTTCTTTTATGCCCATTTTCAAAATAATAATAAACCCTTATTCCAGTTCATATGTACCATGGTAATAGGCCATTGCTTGTGTGGTCTATGCATGCATTAATTAATATTAAAAACAATCCTTGCTTCATCATTGCTGAAGTTTTTTTTAATGAAAACACCGGTAATTTGGTGTGGTCATAATTTTTTGATGTTCTTTAATGAACTTCAATCCATTCCATTACCATAAATATACAAAAGGAGAATAAAAACTGTAGCTTCAACAAAAATGTGAAAGTTTGACTGAAATTGCTCAAATTTCTGAGATTTTATCTCACACAGTGTTCTAAATTCTGTGAGAATTTTATCTTACACAATGTTATAACTTCCGTGAAATTTTTTCTCATGCTTTGAAAGGTTATAAACTCAGTACAGTTTTGAAGGATATCAATGTAGATTTGTAGAGGGTTGTCTGCATCAGTTGTTGCATGAAGCCAGTTCACAGTCATTACTTACTGCTGACTTATTACAATATACGTTTTAAACTGACAGGAGAACAATTAACATGAAATGTGAAGGTATTGTACATTTTGTCTCCACAACTAACAGTTAACATGTAAGGGTTCATTTTGTCTCTGGAATTAACAATTAATATGTAAGGATACAATTTGCCTCGTCAACTAACCATTAACATGTAAGGGTACATTTTGTCATTGCAAATAACAATTAACATGAAAGTATACATTTTGTATCCACAACTAATAATTAACATGTAAAGGTACACTATCTCTCCACATGTAAAAAAAAAAGTCAACAGAGAATAAGGAATAAGAATCATGCAGTGGATGGTTCAATAAGGCAGCTGGTATCAATTTCCCTTTAAAGTAAAAATTTGACTATTTCTTGAAAATTCAAAGGCTTTGTCTTTTGGTTTTAAGTCATGGATTTGCAAATCCAATGGGCTTTGTCTTTTGGGTTTTAAATCATGGTTTTACAACTGTTTCAATGTAGGAAAATGAATATTATGATATTGTGGTTTCTTTTCTTTTTCATGATTTTATATTTGTTTAACAATTGTATGTACTTAAATTTGTTGTTCTGCCTCTATGATAGTTTGCATATTTATGGGTTTTTTATTTTGTGGATTAACTTTGTGGATTAACCTCTTTGTTGACTAACCTCATTATGGATTAACGTTTTCAAATACCTTAGACAGAGAACAAAAGTATTACAGTATAGAACAACTCAAACACCAGTATGAGAACAACTCAAACATTAGTATGAGATCAACTCAAACACCAGTTATGATCAATTCCTTTCAATGTGTTGTTGTCTGATCAGCATTCAGCAGTGCTGACACAACCAACAACACCAAAGTTTTTGAAACATGATCTTTTATTTAAACCACTGTCCATAAAGTTGCACCATCATGATTTTGTCACGATCATCTAAATTGAATGGTGTCAAAATTCCATGTAAGAACCAAGCATGTGTAAGTACCCCTTGCTCATGCAGTCAGCAAGTTGTGGCAACCTTTTGTGTATATTGGAGGAAAGTGGCCAAAAAAAATCATTGTGTGAGAGATCAGTTCTAATTATCTATGGCTTTGAAAAAGATGGACTTGTGTAATTGTGCAATTTCTAACTTATTAACATGAGAGACATTTGTGTGTACCAAGAGACTTGATTCTTAGAATGTGTATTCAGTGGTTTTGACCAAAAATCAGTGAAGTGTGAGCTTTGGTATTGTGCTGTAATCAGTGTATATGCATAGTGTTTAATTAGCATTGTGCTGTAATTAGTATATATGCATAGGGTTTAATTAACATTGTGCTGCAGTTAGTATAATGCATAGTGTTTAATTAGCATTGTGCTGTAATTAGTATACTTGCATATGTTTAATTAGCTTTGTGCTGTAATTAGTATATTTGCAGTGTTTAATTAGCATTGTACTACAATTACTATAATGCTTAGTGTTTAATTAGCAATGTGCTGTAATTAGTAAATATGCATAGTGTTTAATTACCAGTGTGCTATAATTAGTACATTTGCATAGTGTTTAATTAAGATTGTGCTGTAATTAGTATGTATGTGCAATGTTTTATTAGCACTTTGCAGTAATTACTATATTAGCACTGTGCTGTAATTACTATATATGCATAGTGTTTAATTACCACTGTGCTGTAATTAATGTAGATTGATAGTATTTAATTAGCACTGTGCTGTAATTAGTGAATATGCATAGGGTTTCATGGATTAAAGTTTTCATGATCCTTTGAATTAAAAATGGGTGGACAAGTTGAAATGTGCTTTCAGGAGGATTTAATTGTTGGCATGAATGTTTGTGACCTGTAATTATAATTTTAAATGCTTGCATTTATCGTTGCTTTGTGTAGATTATTCATACAGATTGGTTACAACTGTGGTTAAATCTGAAATCACAGAGAATTGCAATGAACAAAGAATGTACAATTATGTGATACAAATACTTTCAACTGCAGTTGCACTTGAATGACAGATCATTGTAATAAAGTATCACATTAGATTTTCATCCATGATTGTATTTTTCTTTCTTTCATTTTTGGTAATACTAGTGCTTCTCTTCTCTCTCTGTCCTTACTGATTTCACAGCACATATTGATTTAAGACTGTGAGATAAAAAGACAGTGACCCAATACTTTATACAAGCATTTGCAGTGAAACAATATCAGCTGCTTTTTAATTTTTGCTTTTCAGCATTGGTTAAAATGAAACGACTGTAAAAGAATCAGATTAAGGAAGTTGAATTATCAAATAGGAAAGCATTGTCAGTCACTAGGAATGTATTGTCAAGAAAATGATGGGGCAATATGACTTATTATTTGTTGGTATTTAAATTCAGGGTTCGGAGCAACAACATAATCCACAAAAGTTAGTGTCCCACAAAAAAATAAAAACATAGTATTGCATAGTTTAGCCACGAATATTAAAATTCCAGTTTTTTTTGACAGTAGGAATTTTTATTGGCTGTGTATTTTAGGAAAATAATTTTTGTTTCTTATTTTAGAAACATTTAGAGCAGCTGCTGAGGCGGGGCCAGTGGACATTCTCAAGTTATATAATGCCAAGGGAAGTCTTATGAATATATCACCACGTTTACCAGAAAACACACCGAATGAGCGCTACAGACTGGAGGTCGTGGCAGTTCACTGTCCTGGTAAGATGTTTTTGCTTCAGAAAGTGAGTGAGAAATGCTTCTGAAAATGTCTTGTACAATACTGTATTTATCAATGTATGATATTTATCCAAAGAATGGTTTGGAGTTATTGCTGTATTTATCAATGTATGATGCTTATCCAAAGATTGGCATGGAATTATTGCTGTATTTATCAATATGTGAGATGCTTATCCAAAGATTGGCATGGAATTGTTACTGTATTTATCAATGTCTGACACTTATCCAGATATCGGTACGGAATTATATTAAACGCCCTAGTCATGATTCCCCCCCCCCCCGAAAAGCACCTTTTCTGCCCTTGAATTTCATGACCCCCATCTAAAATTACACTTAATTGTAATTTCACAAACTGTTGCATTTAATGGTTACCTTCACACACAGAAAAGTCACCTTTTAATTATTAAATGAAGACATATTTTATAAAACAGGTAGTATGTAACACAGGTAATATATAAAACAGAAAAGAATGTAAAGTTATTCTGTGTCAGTTACCATGCAGCTTCAGAGAAGAATCTGTCCTGGAAAAATATTGTATTAATTCTTTTCAATCCATCCTCCTTTTTCTCGGTGGCCTAGTGGTTAGAGCGTCAGCCTCGGATACGGGAGGTCGCGGGTTCGAACCCCGGCTAAGTCATACCAAAGACTTCAAAAAAGGGTACTAACAGCTGCCTTGCTTGACGCTCAGCATTAAGAGGTTAGTGTTAGGACTGGTCGGCCTTGTGTCAGGATAATGTGACTGGGTGGGATATGCTATATGTCTGTGGCATGATGCCCCAGTGCTAGACATCACTATAAACTGTCACACTGCAGACATTGTAGTGATATGCCTGAAAAATTGTTAAAGCTATGTTAAAAATCTAAATCACACACACACACACACACACACACACACTTCCATTTTCTTTATTTGTAAACTGTGTTTTACACTTAACAAAAATACAGATTTTGGCAGAATTTTGAATGTTACAAAGCTGCATAATCATTTGTAGCAATAGTGCTACCCCAGTCTGTCTGTCCACCATGACAAAGCTGGTCATCACTTTTTCTTTCTCACTGCATGGTGGAATTTCATAGAACTTTGGAAACTTGAGATGTGGTTGGTGTAGATGCACTGTAAGGTTTGACTTTTTATTGATTTTATTGATACTGTGTATGTTAGATCGGTGGGTCATGTCGATGCGTAATAAGATTTGATATTTTCACTCCTAGTCAATTTTGGGGACGTTATTGAACAGTTTTGAAGAAAGGTATTTTGGGAATTCAGTTCATCATCACTTCATCTTGCATATTCAGAGTAGATGAACAATAAGACTTTTATTTTTTTCTCTGGCCCAGTTTTGGGGAAATTTCTTTTAATAAAATAATTAAAGATTGGTGAATCTGAGATTAATTCCTCTTGTTTATTTAGTATTCAAGTCTTTCAATTGTTAATGAAAGACAAATGTACAGGAAACATTCTGGTCTTTCATTGCTCTAAGATCTGTTTTGTGTGCAGTATAAGAGAAACATTTTTAAAGGAACATACCTGAAGTGCTATAGGATATGCCTGTCAGTCACTGCATGTACATCTTGACTAAACTGAAATCTAATAGTGCATTAGGATATGTGCGTCAGTCACTACGTGTACATCTTGACCAAATTGAAATCTAATAGTGCATTAGGATATGTGTGTCAGTCACTGCATGTACATCTTGACTAAATTGAAATCAAATAGTTCCATTAGATATGCCTGTCAGTCACTACATGTACATCTTGACTAAATTGAAATCTAATTGTGCATTAGGATTTGCCTGTCAGTCACTACATGTACATGTTGTCCAAATTGAAATCAAATAGTTCCATTAGATATGCCTGTCAGTCACTACATGTACATCTTGTCTAAATTGAAATCTAATAGTGCATTAGGATATGCATGTCAGTCACTACATGTACATCTTGACTAAATTGAAATCAAATAGTTCCATTAGATATGCCTGTCAGTCACTACATGTACATCTTGTCCAAATTGAAATCAAATAGTTCCATTAGATATGCCTGTCAGTCACTACATGTACATCTTGACTAAATTGAAATCTAATTGTGCATTAGGATATGCCTATCAGTCACTACATGTACATCTTGACTAAATTGAAATCTAATTGTGCATTAGGATTTGCCTGTCAGTCACTACATGTACATGTTGTCCAAATTGAAATCAAATAGTTCCATTAGATATGCCTGTCAGTCACTACATGTACATCTTGTCTAAATTGAAATCTAATAGTGCATTAGGATATGCATGTCAGTCACTACATGTACATCTTGACTAAATTGAAATCAAATAGTTCCATTAGATATGCCTGTCAGTCACTACATGTACATCTTGTCCAAATTGAAATCAAATAGTTCCATTAGATATGCCTGTCAGTCACTACATGTACATCTTGACTAAATTGAAATCTAATTGTGCATTAGGATATGCCTATCAGTCACTACATGTACATCTTGACTAAATTGAAATCTAATTGTGCATTAGGATATGCCTGTCAGTCACTACATGTACATCTTGTCCAAATTGAAATCAAATAGTTCCATTAGATATGCCTGTCTGTCACTATATGTACATCTTGACTAAATTGAAATCAAATAGTTCCATTAGATATGCCTGTCAGTCACTACATGTACATCTTGTCTAAATTGAAATCTAATAGTGCATTAGGATATGCATGTCATTCACTACATGTACATCTTGACTAAATTGAAATCAAATAGTTCCATTAGATATGCCTGTCAGTCACTACATGTACATCTTGACTAAATTGAAATCTAATAGTGCATTAGGATATGCATGTCATTCACTACATGTACATCTTGACTAAATTGAAATCAAATAGTTCCATTGGATATGCCTGTCAGTCACTTCATGTATATCTTGTCCAAATTGAAATCTAATAGTGCATTAGGATATACCTGTCAGTCAGGGCATGTATATCTTGTTTAAATTGAAATTGAATAGTGCGTTAGGATATGCATGTCAGTCACTGTAAGTACATCTTGTTTAATTTGAAATTGAATAGTTCTATCAGATATGTATATCTGTGACTGCATGTACGTCTAGTCAAAATTGAAATAGAATAGTTCAATACAGTATTATGTCCATCGTTCCAGGTATATCTAGGTAGAATTGAAATGGAATAATTCTATTGGGCACGCATGTCTGTCATTGCATGTACATCCAAATTGGAATACAAGTCTTTAAAATAGTTAGAATTAAGTTAGTATGGTAATATTGGAATATTTATGCAAAAATGAAATTTTTTTCAGTAATTGTTTCAGATATGCATGTCTTAAGTCAGGCATATTGTGTTAATGGCATTGTCCATTCATCTGTCTGTCCATTGACATTTGCTTGTCTGAAGTATAATTTTATAATGGTTGGAGAGACTTTCGTGAAGCATTTCTCAACTATATACTGTATGTCATGACTAGATAGTGTGTCACATACCGTAACCACACCCCTTGCATCAAGGTCAGGACCACATGAAGGGAAAATATGCTTACTTGACACGTATACTTGTTTAGAACATAACTTTTGAACCATTGAAGATATCTAGCCAGTCATATATCATGTTTGCACATGTGTTACCATAGCAATGCCCCCTACCTCAAGATGAAGGTTACAGCAAGGGACAATGTATATCTGCTTTGTATTCTTGCCCAGAGTAAAAATTTTGAGCCACTTTGGATATTTTAATAAAAGTTTAATAAGTTTATATATCATGACTAGAGAGCATGCCACATAACCTAGTGATGCCACCTGCCTCAGAGAAGTCAGGGTCATGGGAAGGGAAAATATAAATTAGTGATCTCTATCCATGTATGGATGTAACTGTTGAACTGGTAAAGATATTTTAATGAAGTTTTAGTGTATTATACATTTTGACTTAACAATGTTGTGTATACCCCCTTCCTCAAAGTAAAGGTCACAACACATTTTGACTTAAACAGTGTTGTGTATACCCCCTTCCTCAAAGTAAAGGTCACAACAATGGACAATGTAAGTCAGTGACCTGTTTCCTTATCTTGGCCATAACTTTATAACCCCTACAGATATTTTCATGAAATCTTACCTGCCCCTGTGAAAACAAATTCATGACTTCATGAACAATTATGAACTGTTCTTCAATGTTCATGAACGTTTTTGAAATGTTCATGATCAGTTCATCATTTGAGTTCATGAACAAATATTCATGAAAGTTCCTCAACTAAGTTCATGAACCCTTCAAGAACTTTGATGAATCATGTACCTGAAGTTCATGAACATAATGATGAACTTTGATGAACCATTATAACTTTAAAAAGTTCTTCAAATGTCATGAACTTCGTGAATTATTCATGATCATTTTGTAGGGGTAAGTCCACACCCTATCTTACAATAGTCAAGTCCCTAAGTCAATGATAAAAGTCATTGGCAGGGAAAAGATGGGTGTAGCTTGTGCCAAGTTTTGTAAACTGGTTGAGACAAGGGAAACAAGTTTGACAAGGGAAATAACTCTGAAAGAATATACCGGTAGCCAGTTTCAAGATTTCTTAAGGGGGCACTCTACAGATGTTATGAACTTTTGAGAGAGTGACGGGTGTATGATGAAGTCATTTGCATTTACAACATGTACAGTGGAGAAAATGTTGGCATACTTCTATGTTACTTTCATATAATGAGGCTGAAATTTCTTCGGATATTGTACTTGTAGAAATTGTGTGTGATCTATTAAAGCACACAACTAACTAAAGTGACTGCTCCCTTGCACTCTTAAAATCAGCCTAAATTCGTCTAATGTATACTATCTTTAGCAGTTATTCAAATAGGGAAAATGAATTTTGCCAGAATAGACAAAACTAGCTTTGGAAAGTGCAACAACTGAATTACAAAATACATGTATGTAAAAACTATATTAAAAGACAGTGGTCAACTCTTTATTTTACAGTTTTCCTCTGAAGACTAGGAAGTGAAAAATGACCAAGCAGAGCTAGCAGTTTTTTCATAGGTGCACATCTAAAGTGAGCCCAAGCTGTATACTCTGTAACCCAAATTACACCCATCAATTACACACCAAAATAAAGGGAATTAAAAGTTTTTTTTAACAATATCTAAGATATACCGGTACAAGGGCTTTTTTAAGTGGCAAGTATAACCAGTGAAGAAAACTTGGAAGATTCTTTATCTTTAGAAAACTAACCATAAGCAAAATACAAAACTATACACCTAAATAAAATGACTTAATAAATAACATGAAAAGCAAGACAACAAATTAATTTTAGGTTTATGAATACTTTCAAAAACAATTTTAGCAATCAAAGAACAAGAATAACTTTTATTGTTTGCATTTTTATGGTTGAATAGAGTCTGTATGTCACTAATATAATGTTATGCAAATTTTCTTTTCACCCTTTTGATAATTCCAGGCCCTGGGTGGCAGAATCTTCAGGCCCGGGTCAATGAATCGTCAACCCTGGGCCACTGAATCGTCAAAGGCACTCACCTTAACACATCACTCACACCTCAGCTCGTTGTGGGTTCGAGTCTCAACTCAGCCAACACGGGTATGTGAGAAAGCTGGCCAGTAGCTTCCCATTCTCAGTTTTTCATCAATGAAATATACTGGTCCCCATGTATAGCTTATCATGTTCTGAAAAATGGCATTAAACCCACAAAACTAAAGCCGATCCAGATGTCCAACTGGTACACAAAGCAAAGTTTTATGGGATATTTGAATATTTTCTTGCATTGATACAAGATTCCAAGAAGAGTATTCCGGTATTACCAAACAGGAAAACGTATTGGATTGATTCCAATTATAATTCATATCATCTTCAATTTTTTTTCCCTACAGCTTATTTAATCATTACCGTTCCTGTCTTTTTTCATGAAAACATGTCCAAGGCATTGTCATAAGGGTTTTACTTAGAATTTTGTATTACATGCCATTCAGTTGACCATGAATATTCCAAAAATGTGAGCAAGAAAATGTTTAGCACAGAAATTTATTTTTGTGTATGATAGCCTTATATTCTATGAGATTTTTCATCTAGCTCATTCAGACTTCATGGTATGCTTTCAAAGAACACTGTATCATGGTGGAGTCTGCTGTCATAGATATCTCATGCATATTTAACCCTGCTGTCATAGATATCCCATACATATTTGATCATGTTTTCATAGATATCTCATGCATATTTGATCCTACTGTTAGATATCTCATGCATATTTGATCCTGCTGTCATAGATATCTCTCATGCATATTTGATTATATTGTCATAGATATTTCATGCATATTTGATCCTGCTGTCATCATGTCATCAATATCTCTCATGCATATTTGATCCTGCTGTCATAGATATCTCTCATGCTTATTTGATTCAATTGTCATAGATATCTTGTGCATATTTGATCCTACTGTCATAGATATCTTGTGCATATTTGATCCTACTGTCATAGATATATCTCATGCATATTTGATCCTGCTGTCATAGATATCTCCTGTGCATATTTGATTCTATTGTCATAGATATCTTGTGCATATTTTAATTTACTGTCATAAATATCTTTCATGCATATTTGATCCTACTGTTATAGATATATCATGCATGTTTGATTCAGTTGTCATAGATATCACATGCATATTTGATCCTACTATCATAGATATCACTAATGCATATTTGATCCTACTGTTGTAGATATCTAATGCATATTTGATATTTGATCCTACTGTTGTAGATATCTCATGCATATTTAATATTTGATGCTACTGTTGTAGATATCTCATGCATATTTGATCCTACTGTTATAGATATCTCATGCATATCTGATATTTGATCCTACTGTTATAGATATCTCATGCATATTTGATCCTACTGTCATAGATATCTCTCTTGCATATTTGACCCTACTGGCATAGATATCTCTCATGCATATTTGACACTACTGTCATAGATATCTCATGTATATTTGACCCTACTGTAATAGATATTTCTTGTGCATATTTGATACTGAAACTTACAATATTTTTATTTAAGAGTAATATATATATATATATATATATATATATATATATATATATATATATTACTGAAGAACACACAATACTTATATTCATTCAGTTCTACCTATTGTTCTTATGGCCATTTTGGATATGGAAAGAAGAAGACCTGACCAGAATTTACTTAGCTATAATTTTAAGAATTAACAGTCTCATCTGAACTATTTAATCGGGAACGTATTTTAGAATTTTCTCGGATTGAAAACATTTTTTCTAATAATATCAGTACTGGTCCCCTTTTGGATAGAATATCAAGGTGTCAAATCAGTATGTGTAGTATACTGTGTTGACAGATGGTAGTTATTTTATCTACTGTACACACTTACCAGTCCAACTGCAATCAGCATAGACTTTGATCTGCCATTGCATAATGGACTGGTCGATCATGGGCTGTGCTATTTGTTCCACTGATTAATCCTGACAAACTGCACAGACTAGCATCTGCTGATGCATTTTGCAGTGCCAGATCTGGGTCTGTGCAGTTTGCAGTTGGACTCTGCTTACAAGTTAATATATATGGTACATTATCAATGTCATGAAAATATGGTACCTTATCAATGTGATGTATTTGAATGAAGTAATAATTTTTTACCAAAATTTTTATTAAAACTAATTGATTCATTTTCACATTTATCATCGAATGTGGGAGGTTGCGGGTTCGATACCAAAGTCATACCAAAGACTTTAAAAAATGGTACTAACAGCTGCCTTGCTTGACGCTCAGCATTAGGAGGTTAGTGTTAGGACTGGTCGGCCTGGTGTGAGAATAATGTGACTGGGTGGGACATCATGCTACATGTCTGCGGCATGATGCCCCAGTGCTAGACATCACTATAAACTGTCACACTGCAGACATTGTAGCGATATAACTGAAAAATTGTTAAAGTTACGTTAAAAATCTAAATCACACACACACACATTTATCATGGCACATATTTTCTGTTTTGATCATCCAGGTTTCACATTGAATTTAGTTTTGTACTTCCGATGGTTAAAGAGACTGAATAATACCTTTATAGAAAACTACACAGAATTATGTCTTAGAGTAGAACAGAAAATGTCTTACATACAAGTACATGTCCCTGAGAAAACCATTAAAGATAGATGTTTTATTGCTTTACATGAGGTAGGTAAGTAATTATTTATTAACAGCCACACCAAATTTATGTAAACATAACAACTGTCATTCACACTCTGGTTGACACAGATTTGTAACTTAACAACTGTCATTCACACTCAAGTTGACACAAATATGTAAACTGTGTCAAAACTAAGCCTTGCATTTTGAATCATTACAGAGTTCAGTTGTTAGTGTTTTTCAATCTGTTTATCACATTTAACATGAAAATGTGAAATCAGAAGAGGTCCTATTTTAGTATATATGTATGTTTAGGTTGTGTGTTTTTTTTTAACTTACTGTACAGTATAGGCTGCTTTTCATGCCACTTAGGTATCTATTATTCTGGTAATAAATGATACTTTTACTTGATTGTAAAATTAATTAAAATTTATTTAACTTGAAAAATAAAAAGATTGAATTCATTCCAGGGAGGTATGTGTGGAATAATGCCTTATTAAATCACTTTCTTTAAATACAATATCACATTCCTTATTGAACACTTATATTAAGGACACCTAGTAATGAAGGAAAATATTTATGGATCTCTTTTCTTATAGTTTTCATCATTTTTAAAATCTGTATAAAGAACACCTGCCATGAAAGGACAGGCCTTTATGACAGTCTAATGTCATTTATGGACAGCTTTTGCAGTTATATGTAAAAATATAAGTCATAAAATAACAACTTAATCAACATCTCCATATTAAAATCTTATATATATATATATATATATATATATATATATATATATATATATATATATATATATATACACACACACAAACACACACATTTTTTTAATTCTGGCTTTTAGTAACCACTTCCTCCCACAAAGGCATATGCTAGGATAAGAGATGTGTACTCAAAAAAGATTCTTTTTATGTGAGTTTTGACAAAAAGATGGGTATATGGTTATTAGGGCATGTGCAAGTATTATATTGAATACATTGGTGTAGTGCTAAATAAATGACCAAACTCAATAAAGAAGTAAGGGAACACATGTTACTCAGATGTGGGGGACAATGGCAAGTGCAAAAAAGGTAATGGAATGCGCAAAAAAAGTGAGGGTAACGTTATTCCCATGCGTTCCCATAGTATTTAACTTATATATAAAGGCACCTTTCCATGAAGGATGCATTTATTTGCTCCTTGGTTGTTCTTTACAGAAATTTCACCTGTGTAGAGTTAACGATTAGTGATATGATTACATCAGGATGACAACACTTTAAATTTACCATACATACTTGCATATATGCCATGTCCTAAAACTGCAGACAACATAAACTATGATCTGCTGTAACATAATGCACTGGTAAATCAGGTTTGTGTGGTTGGTTCTACTGATTATTACTAATCAACTGCATAAACCCAGATCTGCCAATAAATTTTGTGACAGCAGATCGGGGTCTCTGCAGTTGGTACTTGAATGTAAGCGAGTATATATGGTAAGTTTAGACCATGACCATGCAAAAAGGGATTGACTTTTGCCTGTTTACACGTCCATGAATCTCTCTAATGTTTCATGTGAGGCTGAGAGGAACCTTTCTGGTTACACATGAGAGGGATCCCAAACATGGTTGATTATCCAATTAAAATGGATGTATCTACTTTTATTTTATCCTTTCAATTAAAGTGGATGTATCTTCTTTATTTTATCCTTCAAATTTAAAACTGAGGATGTTCGATTTTACTTGATGATCACTTTTCTGTCTCCGAAAACAAACAACTTATCTCAGAGTACAAATCTAAGGCTACAGTGTAATTAATGATCTGGCACATATTGGGCTTTTGTTGAAAGAATATTTCATTGGAAAGGATTTTCAAATAAAAGCACACCAGATGACCTTATGGGATGGTCTTACTTCTATCGTCTGTAACATATATCTGTTCATTAGTACAAGTTTGTTGTTGTTGCTTGTCCTAAACTACTTGGAGGATTGCCATGAAACTTCACATACACACATTCATCCCAGAGTCGAAATAAAAATGGGGCTACTCAGACATCTAATATGGTTGCCATGAAGCTTTATGCACACATTCATCCCAGAGTCTAAATAAAAATAGAGCTACTTGGACATCTAATATAATTACCACAATATCTGATATCTTGAAAGTCTTCTTAACACTACGTCTCATTAAAGTGTGGTCATGTCACCATGAAGTTTTCACTGAAAGGCTTATTATAATATTATAAGGTCTAGATGGCCCTAAATGAAAATGACATCCAATATGGCCACCACAGCAACCATCTTGAAAATCTTGTTACCACTTTCTCCTCCTGAATGGATGGTCATATCAATGTTTATGGTTAGAGACTTCTTATGATATCAGTTTGGTCCTAAATAACAATGGTGCCAATCTGAGATCAAGTATGATCATTTGGTAGCCATTTTTAAAAATCCTGGTATTATTCACATGGGGATTTTTAGACCATTTGTTTTGATTTCCTAAATTAAAATCATGCTGATCTGATTTCTGATACGGCCATCACAGTGGTCATCTTGAAAATCTAGTTGATGTTACTCCTGACTTGAATAGTCACATCAACATTGGGTATTCACTAAATAATTTCTTATGATAAATCATTTTTTCTGAATGAAATTTGTTGAGTATCCATTATGGCCGCCACAGCAGCCATCTTAAACATCTTGTTATCACTGCTGGTCTCAAATGGAAAGTCATTTTGACATTGGATTTCCATCAGAAAAGTTCTTATGTTGTTTTGTTATTCCTAAATGAAAATGATGCTAACTGACCCGCAATATGGCCACCATGTTGGCCATCTTGAAATTATTGTTCACCACAGCAGCTGATTTGAAAATCTTGTTATTGCTGAAGAATACGATTTGGAGTTTCAACACTCAGCAGTGAAAAGGAAGAAATAGCTTTATCAGGAAATTCTTTTTGTGCAGTTGAGCATTAGCCTGTTTTAGGGACTCTTGTTCTATCTGTCTTTCTGTGTCAGTTACATTTTATCCATTGTGTATAATTTTGAAGTAAGAGCTATCTTACCTTGCAGATGTGCCTTTAGCTGAGCAGTTGGGACTTGATGTCAGTGCAGTAGAACAGAGGTAATGTGTTGACCCATTTAGAAACCCTTTTAATACACCATTTTTAGTACAAAAGCACAAAGCAGCAGTTTTTATTTCTTTTTATTAAAATATTATTTATGTATATATTTTATGCTACTTGTGCAGTTATATTTAAAAACTTGTTTATTGTTATCTCAATAGTTCCAAAAATTTTGATGCTTTTTTTATGTAGAAACAACTGGACTTAATGGAGGAAAACACTTAGACGCTGGATAAGCAACAAATTAACATTTTTTGTGCCAATAAATTGAGACTAAAAATGGATCAAAAAATTTTTTAACATTAATTTAAAGTAAGCAAAACATTTTGATTTTAAACATTGTATCCACTGTTGTCAGCATATTTATTATGTCTAGGCTCCACAGAATATCTGCTTAATATAAACTTTGTGTCCAAGATGAGTTCCAGATGCTTTGTGCACATTAGCAATTAGCAATCAGATTACTCTGTCATTGTCAGAACTGTCAAAGAGTGCTAAATAATCAAGTGCACCCACAGTTAGTCTTTCTCTGGACCATTTCACAGAGACATGGAAAATACCATCTTGATTAAGATTATATCTGGCTTAGTAATTTTATGTTGTAAGGTGTTACAAAATATTGTAGCTATAGTTAAAAAAAAATTCTGCTCTCTGGAGTAAAATACTAGATTCACTAAAATCTTTTCTAGAGATCTGACCACCAACTTACCCTTGCATGTGCTCAAAGCAAAGATCAAACCCATGACTGCATAGGTGCAAAGCAAAGATCAAACCCATGGCTGCATAGGTGCAAAGCAAAGATCAAACCCATGGCTGCATAGGTGCAAAGCAAAGATCAAACCCATGGCTGCATAGGTGCAAAGCAAAGATCAAACCCATGGCTGCATAGGTGCAAAGCAAAGATCAAACCCATGGCTGCATAGGTGCAAAGCAAAATCATTTTTGTTACATTATCTGGGCCATATATTATAAATAAATGGACTCTTGAAAGATAATGAATGGATGGAGAGATAGATGTTGAAATATTATATTTAGTAATAGAGGTCAAATTTGGTCTGAAATATAAACTTTTTTTCGTAATAGGGATCAAACTTGATAGATTTTAACCTTTCATTAACAGCCATCAATGGTGCTGGAAATAACTTGGCTGTTAAGAGAAGTGGATGTTTAAGGGAGGTAAAAATCGAAGTGGAAAATAGGAGTTGGGGAAAGTCAGACACTGGCTTTGTTTGAGAGGTTGCTGTCTAAGTGAGGTGTCTGTTAAAGGATATTGCACTGAAGACATTATTCATATTTTGATATAATGTGCAGTCGATGCAGGTCTGCAGAAAGAAAAATATATACTTCACTTCGTTTTCTTTCAAGTTTCCTGAAAACAGATTAGAACGAACACACCTTGTAAATCTTTTGTATTGATAAATTAAATCAGAAATTTCATCGATATCCTTGACTCTATTTCTGGACTTAGTTGTGAAAAGAATTTTTCTTTAGGTAATAAATAAGAAAATCTTCTTTAAAAATGCATTTGAATAATTGCCTTGATGTACTTGCTATGGCATGCCTACTCAGCATAAAACGTTCAGCCTCCACAAAGGGAGATGATCCAAGTTTATCCTGCCTGTGTAACATAGCAAGTCATGTACGAAGTTATATACAGATAGTACTAAACAGTTTTCAGCTATTACCTGGGGCAAACACATACAGTTTCAGACTCATCAATGAGTAGAGAAAACAAATCAGTTAATAGCAAAATAGATCCTTCTGTGATTACCCACTTTAGAGTCATACCAAACCCTCCTACCCAAAATGCATCAAAATCTCTTACAACCTGTGACTTTCAGATATATAAAGATCTTACCATTTGAACTCACTTATTAGTCTAATCAGATTACAAACAAAAAAGATCCAGATCTTTTGTAGTATAATATGCCAGTAGATCAGGGTCAATTTCATTTGTTCTGCTGATTGCTCCTAGCAGACTGCACAGACCCAGATCTGTTGGCGCATTATGCAACCGCAGATCTGGGTCTGGGCAATTTGCAGTTGGACTCAACTTATAAGTGAGTATATATGGTATACTGAACAAAAATTGAGAGACATCATATCTAAGGCTGTGACAGCTGCATCACAAATGTTACTTTATTGAACAAGAAAGTGGACCATGAATGGACTGATTTCCCATAAAATTAGAACGAAAAATTTGGCAAACACTTAAAAACAGTGCTTAGAGTATTGTAGACCAAAATTAAATGTTTCTTCGCTTAAATCAACCCCTTTTTGTACATACAGCATGAAATCATGCATGATTGACAGTATGATAAATAATAAGTATGGCTGTCTCATCAGTAAATATTTACCCCACAGCCAGTATTGTTTTCAGTGCTGCAACAGTAAGCCAAACAAAAACATTCACATTCTGCAGGCTAGAGATCACCTTCTGATGAACCATGTTTTGTAATAGAGGACTAATGGAAAAGAAACATATGTGTATATGAAATGATTAAATGCCCAAGGGAAACTACTACAAGATTAATACTTTAATTTGATATCAGCTGGCTCCCAGGGGAAGCTGTAATTATACTATGTAATAGATACAGTTCAGTGTCTCATTATCTGAATTACAAATGGATTGGGTCAATTTCATTCTGCATTGAAGTTGACCACTGAAGGGAGTTGACTTTATAAAACTGACAAGTGTTCCAGTGAACTTATAGAGTTATAGCTTGCTTAAAAATTTCAGCATTGGTTTGCACAAAACTTCAACATTGAGCTTATACCACTGACGTAGATTGATGACTTCATGTGCTCTCTCTTTCTCTCTTTCTCTCTCTCTCTCTCTCTCTTTCTCGTACACACACATACACACACACACACACACACACTCACAAATAGACACATTTTGCTCAGAAAAGGCACGACAATAAAATGAAGAGATTTTAGAATCTGATCCTGGCTAGATATAAGAAGCACTTGCATAAATGACATTACCATAATAACAGGTTGGGCTGCATTTTTTTAAAAAAAATCCATCTTAATGCTTTTTGTCTTGCATGTAAATGGCAAGATGTAGGTGTCACTTTGTAACAATGACAACAATGGCATTAATGGCATCAGGGACACAGTTTTTTGTCTTAGAGGTTGTTTTAGTTCCTTAATGTGTATGACTTAATGTCCATTCTCTTTTGCCAAATATAGTTTATATTACTAATGAAACTGCCACACTTAATGTCATACTATATTAGTAACGAAGAATATATCCCTCAGTTATAGTCCGTTTTATATCTAGAGAGGTAAATCAGATTTAGGTAAATGATTAGCTCTGATAGTTATTTCCCCTGATTTTGTTCCCTTGGTTATAATACTTGAAACAATAGTAAGAAAACTTTTAGAAGGAAATCACAGTGATTTCTCAAAAGTGTACAGATGTTAATATAAATTCTCTTGAGATGTATCAGGATTATTTATGGTATTATTTGTATAATAATAGAATGGTCCCAGAATAGCAGTATCTGTGTAATTTTAGGGTATAAAAAAATATTTTAAAAAATTGTGTCCCAATATTTATATGCATGTACAAAATATGGCAGCACTTATAAACACAAAACATTTTAAGACAAAATTGGCAAGATCGCCATGCAGCAGTGACCTGTTCATTTTTAGTTGTCACGTCAGTATACTGTTATTAACAACTGTGATTGTTTTTAAGTTATTATTTTGCATGTGCATATTTTTCAATTTCTCCAATATGAAATAACATACAAGTAAACAAAGACTTCATAATTCACGGGCGACTTAGGTTTTTCTGAGAGACGTGTACTATTGTGTACAGTACTTACATAGTGAAAATCATGTATAGTGTCACTTGTATCCTTGTCTGTTCCCAAAAATATTACATGCAGACTTTGCTTTATTCATATTTACCAAATTTCATTCTTCCAATCACATTTTAGCTAGATATCCATTGCCGTTTTACATAATTTGATCCACGCTCAGAAGTAAGCAATTTTCAGTGATATAAGCAATCCTTACCATTTTTTAATATACTTTTTAAATTAGGGGTGTCCCATGACGTATAATGTTCCAGGACTTGACCATCATTATGGCAAGTTTGTCCATTTGATCTTACGTATTTGAGCTCACTTAAGTCCTCAGTACTCTCAGTACTTTGATTATTGGCTTGCTGGACGTGCGATTGATATTTAGCCCTGCTTAATGGTTCAGTGCTTTTAATCAGGCAATTGATTAAAAAAAGATGCAGGAAAAGAGATATTTTGGATAATGAAGGTTTTATGAAAAGGTGTCAAAGTTGTTAATTTAATTATATTACATCGGCTAATACCTACCAATTCCAGTCATCAGTAGTTTACAGCTTTTCAAACCAACCATCACATGACTTTATCATGATTAGATATTTATGCCATTCAAATGCTGTTAAAAAACCTGTAATCCATTAGGTTGCCTTATGAGTGCCACTGTGCTGTTAAGGTAAACTAGATTTTAAGATAATACTGACTATCTTAGGTTGAAAATAAAATTATATATCTTTTACATGAGTATCTGAAACTGTAATAGTAACAGGAACATGTGATACACATTTGATTAATATAGTGTCAAGGGTGGAGGTCTCAAACTGTAACAGTTAGTAACAAGAACATGTGATACACACTTGATTAATATAGTGTCAAGGGTGCAAGTCCTAACTGTAACAGTTAGTAACAGGAACATGTGATACACATTTGATTAATATAGTGTCAAGGGTGCAAGTCTCAAACTGTAACAGTTAGTAACAGGAACATGTGATATGCACTTGATTAATATAGTGTCAAGGGTGCAAGTCCTAACTGTAACAGTTAGTAACAGGAACATGTGATACACATTTGATTAATATAGTGTCAAGGGTGCAAGTCTCAAACTGTAACAGTTAGTAACAGGAACATGTGATATGCACTTGATTAATATAGTGTCAAGGGTGCAAATTTGCCTTCATGCTTTATTTCAAGAAGAGATTTGATGATGGTGCCACTCTGCCCATATTTCATTGAGTTATGGCCCTTGATGTTCTTGGTATAGCCATTGCAAATGCACAGCCATGTGAATAATTTGCTTCAATGTTTAGCATAAAATTTTAACCAAATTTGCAGTAAAGCTTCATCTTAGCAAAAACTTGGAGAGATATTTCTTAGAGTTATTGCCCTTGAGCATCTTGGTATTGGCATTACTAATACACAGTATTGTGAACACTCTAGCATTTGCAGTTATTATTCAATTTCAACTAAATTGGTGGTAAAGCATTTTGTAGTCTACAATTATATTAGTGTTGGCATTGCTAATGCATCATGTCTTAATGTAGGCATTGCTCGTGCACCGTTTCTTAGTGTAAGCAATGGGGTTGGAAAGTTGAGGTCAAGATCACAGACTGAAAGAAAAAAACTGGTTTCAACACAATAGCATTAGTTCTATATAACATACCTGACTCAAACTTTGTAAGTAATTTGGCCAGACATTAACATTATGGTTTGTAAGAATGGAATTAGTTGTCTGAGTGAATAAGACAACCTCACCTATGAGGCAGTCCACTTTTCTGACTCCCATGAAAAGTGTTCTAGTTAGAAAGTACTCTTTGTAAAGTAATCTACTCTTTTCACCAAATTGCTAATTTAATTTTGTAGTATCTCAGGTACAGGATGTGCTTCTTATTTATTTCTTTTGGTCAACTTTATTATGTATAGAGTTTTGTCCCTGAATGACTGATGTGTTACATTTTCATTTAGTAAGAGTTATGAGCCCTGAATGAATGATGTGTATCATTATCATTTAGTAAAGTTATGGCCCTTGAATGACTGATGTGTTACATTATCATTTATTAAGAGTTATGATCCCTGAATGAATGATGTGTAACATTATCATTTAGTAGAGTTATGACCCCTGAATGAGAGATGTGTTATATTATCATTTAGTAGAGTTATGGCCCCTGAATATCTATATGCTCTAAACTTTGGTTTTCCAACAATACTCTTTCTGTTTAAAATCTTGCTAAGCTAATTGTAGAGATCATGGCCTTTGTGATGCACCCCTCATTAATAATTATAGTATTTATGTTGTTTTTGCCTAAATTTACAAAATACTTTTTAATGGAATTTCAGACTTTGTCAGCTGGAAAAAAAGGTGTACATAGATAGTGGAGAACTACCTGTAAGTGTTCAGCAAATGAAGGAGAAAATGGAAACTTTCAGGGACAAATTACAGGTAACCATTAGGGGTGAAACAATTCATCGATACATCGATACTTTTGCTGAAACGATACACATATTGATACAAGAGACTTTAGAATCAATACAAAACAATACTTAATGTATGCATGTTATTTTAGTCTTCAGCAGTCATGAATAATTATAATTAGTTGCCTTGTTATTCTGTAAAATTATAATCCATCTGAAACAGCATTTGCAGTCACTGGCAGTCATGTTTATTAGTTAAAACGAAAAAGATTATTTGAGAATACCCACTCACTGTCTACAAGTTAACACAAAGTGACATGGTTCGTAATCGCCCCCCCCCCCCAATTTCATGCTAATTATCTTAACCCAGAAGTATGTTCAGCAGATACTATACATTCCAAACATGTTCCACATGTTTAATGAAGTACTTTACTCATCATTTAATAACCACTTTCATGCGAACATTCTACTTTGACTTGTATCTTGGCTCTTTTGGTCGATTTGAAAGCTATGCTACCGGTATGTTGCACATTGAAATATGTTACACTAAATTCTCATTTGTGGTTATTGCTTGTCCCACTCCAGGTTAAACAATAACCACCAATCAGAAATCAGTGTAGCTTATTCTCTGCTTGACAAACAGGAAATATTGGTAGGGCAACAGAGGGACTTTGCAGGGAAAGTCATTAGATATGTCAAGTACTTAAGCAGACCATTCATGAAGAAAGTTTTATGAATGTGTGTTTAAAATACGGGCTACCTAGAAAATGCAAATGTCTCATTCCTGGAGTGGTGTATTACGATTTTGTTCAGCAAATACTTGCTGATGATAGGGATGATGACAATAATTTTTAAAGTTAGAAGTATATCAGATTATTGGAGCTGGGAAAGTGTTAATGGAGACACCAGTGAGTGATTTTGAGCCTGAAATGGTGCTAAATACAAGTCAGATGTACATGCTGGATGGACAAAATATAGATGGCACGACCCTATCAGTGGTATTTCAAAAATTAAATGTACTAGGGTAGAATACTGAGCCTAGCTAAATGCAGACAATTTAAAAGTATAATGCAATTTTCATTTGTTTAATTAATCAAACTTGCCCTGTGGATCATATGCTACAAAACCATATACATGTATCCATATCAGGGTGAAGATAAATTGAATAAAATAAGGGTTAAAAATGCAATTAAGAAGTAATGATATTTATTTTAATACCTCTGTCTGCACAAGCATTGATGGACTAAATACCCTTATACAGCATTATGGAACAGATAAGAAATTTGGCATAGTAGTCAGTAAACTACTGATTTAACAAAGGAAGTTTATGTTAGTGAAAAACCCTATTTTGGAGCAGATGTATCCAAAAGATAATATCTGTGATCTGTGGAAAATTGTACACAATAGTCACAAAGATCAGTTTCCCAACATATTCAAGCTGACAAAACTAGCCATGTATATGCCCCTTCAGAAAAAAGCACAGAACAGTATTGATAAAAGGAAATGAGCAGAGCATGCTCAGAATTAATTAACAGATTAATGCTTATACAACTAGAGGTAACATCTGTCAAAGATGTTGATTTCAGTAGAGCTATAAAAAAGTGGAACAGGAAGAAAGACAGACAGATATTGAAGTTTAGATAAATATTGACCTGTGAACGTTTCTTCCTTCCCTCCTTTTTTCTTTGATAAAGAGGGTGGTTTCCCTTAAGATAAAATCCTGTCATCATCTCTCCTTAAATTGTACACGGGAAATAAATTTGGAATTGCTCTATTTTATGCAGAGATATTCAGCCAGTGAATGTAGGTGCTGATAGGATAAATGAAATTGGCTTAGAATGATCGATGGGACAGATTTCAAACTGCTCAAGTTTTTCACCTTGTGTAAGTTAAAAGAAAATTGTAGAATATAACTGGGTGTAGTCAATAGTTTTCCTTCCTCACTAATAAATACTAGTACCTGTGGCTACAGCAGTCTTTTGCATCTGCAGGAAATAAAATGTGATAGATTTTGTTGTTATTCAACCTATTCCCATGCCTGGATTTGTTTTCAATGGGATTTTCTTTGCATGAGGAAAATGCATCGTTTCTTCTGCTGTCTTCCAAGTGTAACTGAGACACGAAATTGGTAATAATATGTTTTCAAATCATTCATGTTGTACAAAGCAAAGGGAGTTAAATGGAACCACCATTAAATGGCCTATACGTTGAAAAAACTCACTGCAACCAGCAGGTAGTCTGTTTGATTTAATTATTGTTCTTATCTTCTCATCAGTGAGAATTGCATATAAATATATGATAACTATATGTCTAACTGCATACTGGAAATACAACCAAGAATGTCAACATACACGAAAGGGCACCACCTACCTTCCAAAGAGGAAAAGACCATCATGTTCTCATATGTGTATTGACATGTATCATATCGCAGGCTGTGTATCATGAATCATATTGTTACGCGGCACAGGTGTATCGTTTCACCCCTAGTAACCATGGCAACCAACATTTGGGAGAATAATGTTCAAATTACGTTGAATTTTATTATTTATATCTCTTAATTTTACCTATTTACTGTTATTATTATGTCAGTAATTATGCACTTTCTAAGATGTTTGGTTGTTATTATGGTGGTTAATGACATCTCAAAGAAAGTGCAATTTATTGTACATGCATGCCCTTCCATTTAATCAGTCTTGATAGTTTCTTGCCATTGAAATACCTTTTAGAATCCTCATCATAGGGCTGTTGCTGGAATTGTAACTTATGAGAAATATTACTGCATTTTTCCAAAGATAGAACCATACTTCATCCTAACTATATCCTATTGTTTGAAAATGCCAAGCTAGCTAAGATGGTCTCAAAATAAGGCACATGCCTTGACTTTGACCCACCTTACTGTTTGTCTTTTTCGTCAAAACTTTGATAAGCATGAGACTTTCTTTGTGTTTATAAATTTTAAATGAGATATTAATTACTCCTATGTTATTTTGAATGAGATACAAATCACTCCTATGTTAATTTTAATGAGATATTAATCATTCCTGTGTTAATTTTGAATGAGATATTAATTACTCCTATGTTATTTTGAATGAGATATAAATCACTCCTGTGTTAATTTTGAATGAGATAAATTCACTCCTGTGTTAATTTTGAATGAGATATTAATCACACCTGTTATTTTGAAAGAGATATTAATCACTCTTATGTTAATTTTGAATAAGACATTAATCACTCTCCCTCACTTTAATCCAAGTCTAGTGCAAGTCAAAGCTTCAAACCCATACCACACAATTCCAAGTCCTGTGGCAATGGGGAAGTGACAAAACAGCAAGTAAGAATAACACTTAAACTGCAGCCATGAACCTGCACACAGGCAGCTCAGGGTATAGGGTTGCTTTTTACAGGACTGAAGCAGCAGTGGAACTTGGCAGCCCCCGAGTGTCGAGCGGCCCTTTTTAAGATCACTCTGCTAACCTCTCTAGCATGAGGAAGGGGCTAGAAAAGATGTCCTAAACATAGCCTGCTTCATCTCAACCTGGCCAGTTTACCATGGCTGGCGAGGGTCCCATCCTTGCAGTCGAACATCAACAAAAAAGAAATATATGATGGTGCTCGAATTTGGCACATGGAATGTTCTAACTCATTTGGACAGTGCCAAAGCTGATAGACTGGAGAGACAGACTGCACTGGTTGCCAGGGAACAGGCAAAATTCAATGTGGACATAGCAGCTTTGAGTGAGACTTGTCTAGTAAACGAGGGCCAACTGTCAGAAGTGGGTGCCGGCTATATATTCTTCTGGAGCGGCAGTGACAGTGAAAAACTTCTTGAGGCATGTGTCGGATTCGCAGTGAAGTCTAATCTAGTGCGTAAGCTTACCGGCCTTTCCAAGGGCCTCAGTAATTGCCTAATGACTCTCCAGCTGCCAGTGGGAAACAAGAAGAGTGCCATGTTGATCAGCACCTACTCTATAACAGTGACCAATCCTGATGATGTGAAAGATATGTTTTATGAAGAACTAAATTCCCTCATTTCAGCCACCCCGAAATTGGAAAAACTCATCATTCTTAGTGACCTCAGTGCTGGAGAGGGGACTGACCATAACTTGGGAAGGAGTTGTCGGAATACATGGTGTCAGCAGGAGCAACAGCAACAGGCTCCTGCTGCTCAAGATGTGCACATGATCTCATCATCACCAACACTTTGTTCTGCCTTCCTAACAAGACATCATGGATGCATCCCTGCTCATAACATTGGCATCTCATTGACTACATCACCACCAGGATAAAGGACAGAAAAGACATATGAGTGACGTTAGCCATGCGTAGTGCTGTTTGTTGAACAGACTACAGACTAATTGTGTCCAAGTTCAATCCTCACATCCAGCCAAAGAGAAAGGGAAAAGACTGTAATGAGACTAAACATCTTGAAGCTGAAAACTAGCTCAATTGCTGAAAACCTCTCAAGGATCCTGGATAGCAAACTTGAAGACCCGCAGATTGGCCAGGCAACTGCAGAAGAGGACTGGGCCTTCTTTGGTGACATTGTCTATTCCATTGCCCTCTGGGACAGATGGCATGCAAGAACCAGGACTGGTTCAATGAGAACGATCATGAGATAAAGACACTGCCTACCCTTCATCAGCCTCCAAGAGGGCAGCTTCACCAGTATGTGCAGGACAGTTTGGTCGAATCTTCACAAGATTGCAGGAATCCTGGCTCAGCAGTACAGCAGACCAGATTCAGGCCTGTGCAGACACAAACAACTCGAAGTGCTCTATGATGCCCTGAAAGCTATCTACGCCCCCAGCCCTCTGGGTACTCTCCCTTCCTCAGTGCAGATGGGACAACACTGCTTACTGACAAGACTCAAACCCTGGAGCAGCTGGCTGCACACTTCGGTGATGTCCTCAACCATCCATCATCCATCTATGATGAAGCCACAGAACACTTGCCTCAAGTGGAAATTAATGCTGCGCTGGACACTATGCCTAGAGTGCAAGAGGTTAAGAAAGCCGTCAGTCAGCTGTCCTGTGGAGAACCCTCAGGATCAGATGCCTTGGACAGGTTCGTTGAGACATGTGACAACTATGGCCTCATGATCAGTATGAAAAGACTAAGTCATGTACTAATCAGCTCCTGGGAAACCATATTGCGAACCCAGTATCACAGTGAAGGGTCAGAAGCTCCAGGCTGTCGACAGTTTCACTTATCTGGGCAGCAGCCGCTCAAGAGCAGTCAACATCGTCACTGAAGTCAACAGTAGAATTGCCAAATCCAGCTCAGCCTTCAGGAGACTTCATGGAAATGTGTGGGACTGCAGATGAATCAGTCTTACCACCAATCTGCAAGTTTACCATCTTGCAGTGCTTACCACCCTCTTGTATGCCAGTGAGATGTGGACTGTCTATAGCAGACATTCCTGACAACTCAGTTCCACATGAGCTGTCCCCGAAGGATTATGCAGATAAGGTGGCAAGACAAAATTCCTGATACTGAGGTTCTCATGAGGGCCAGCATCCCTTCTGTCTTCACAGATGGCCCAAGTTAGATGGGCAGGACAGGATTCCAAAACAGCAAACTCTGCGAGGAAAAGCGTGCTGTTGGAGGACAAAAGAAGAACTTCAAGGACTCACTGAAGGTGTCCTTGAAAAACCTTCATATCAACAGTATCTCATGGAGGACCCTTGCACAAGACCATCCCTCCTGACCAGGGAAGATCACATCTGGCTCCTGCACAGCAGAACAGCAGAAAATTGTGAAGGCGCAGAGAAAACATGCCCTATATAAGGCCAGAGCTGCCAACACCTCAATTACTATACCAACCCTTATGTGCTCAACATGTGGGAGAAGTTTCCATTCCTGAATTGGTCTCACTAGTCATCTCTGTCACACCACTTAACAACAGATAACTGAAGCTGTGGTCGTGATCGACACAGATGGATGAATATTTAATTTTGAGTAAGATATTAATCACTCCTATGTTAATTGGAATGAAATATTAAACACTCTTATGTTCATTTTCTATATGCTTTCTAGTGCTTATTATCAACATGACGGTATTTCTTCCATAATAAGTCGGTGGGGCTGTACTTTCTCTTTTTATTTCAGGGTGTTGAGCATCTCAGCTGGCTTGGATTATTTAAGGACCTGACATCAGGTACAACATTACAGCCCTTCTGGGACAAAAAGACACTGTGCAAGAGTGAGGAACATAAGCAAGCTGTCTATGAAAAATTCATGAAAATGAGGTACGCAAATGGCATTTGGATGTGAATTTACTGACACCATGAATGTATATTTATTGGCACCTTGATGGTTCATGCCCTAATTTTTTGAATCCCGGGTTTTGATACACAAGAAGATAAATAAAAACAATTTAATTCAGTCAGTCTTATGGTTGTCTACCATCGTTGTTAATCTATGTTAAAACCATTCATATCATTAATCTTGTTGTGATGGATGTGGCAGTCACACCAGTTTATCAACATTTTTTAATGTTATTAAGGTAGTTTTTTTTTTATTATGGGAGGTGTACAGACACAGAGTCACTTTGCTGCTTTAAAATCCAAAATCCAGGGCCTGAAATTCAAGACCTAAAATTTAACATTTTAAATTTAAATTTAAATTCATAATCCCTTGTGTTCCTAACTATAAGAGAAGCATATGCAGGGTCTGTGCTGAATACTAATACAGGGTCTGTGCTGGACTCTAATATTTGGCCAAAATAACCTTTAACTTCAGTTAAAATAAGGCAGAGTTAGTGAAAATAGGGAAAGATGGATGTAGAAAGTTCAAAATGAATAATATAAATGTGATTTTAAATTTCTGTCTTTGCATATTTATATGTCAGATGATTACAGTACTGATGAAATACTATGCACCCTTTATAATAATATTTTTAATTATTCAGCTTCACCACAGTTGTTGTAAAACATAAATGACAACTTCAGAAACAGGTTGAAAAATGTTTATAGTCTGTAGTATTGGGCTAAATAATTGATATTATTAGTAAATTGACCTGGATAATTCCATTGAGGCACTTGTTTCTGATTGGGCTACAAAAAATTAACTTTTAAAGTATCATGGGCTAATTTAAATCTAATGAGAGCAATGTAACTTCTGGCATTTATGGTCATCAAATTTGCACCAAAACTGATTACAGATTCTGTAGCTTCTTTTTTATACTTTCTTTGAAGTTATATCGAAGTTAAATGAAAAGAAAGTAGGGGTCATGGCATAAAATCAATGCCAGGTGCAATGAACTTTGTTTTTAGGGCATCTTTGGGTACATTAATAGCCTTATGGGTGACTTTAAAGCTATATAATTAATCTACTGCTACAATAAAGTATGCACAAGGCTTTAAGGATGTTTTACCAAGTTGCCCACTGGCATGGACCATGGTATGTATTTATGGACCCAGTACCAAATCAAATGAGGGAGTTCAAAAATGGAACCAAACATTTCACCTTTAATGCTTGAGCTGACATTAAGTGATACCTTTTAAGTGTCCTGTCAGTATCAGAGCAGAACAGTGATATATATATATATATATATATATATATATATATATATATATATATATACACACACACACACACACACTTTTCCTGACAGTAATGAAGATGTGATCATGTTCTTTTCTGCACATAAATAATGATGCTAGCTTGCTTAAATAGAAAATTGGACAAAGATAGAATCAAGATAGAATGTAATGATATTGGTTTGCACAGACAATTGTGATTCTGTTATTGTCTTGAATAATGTACTGTATATAATCAATTATAAGTCGAGTCCAAATGCAAACTTCATAGACCCATGTCTGCTGCCGCATAATATGCTGGCCCAGTAGATCTGGATCTATCCAGTTTGTTAGGAGTAATCAGTAGAACAAGCAACATGGACCCTGATCTGCCAGCACATTATGAATCTATGTTGTTTACAGTTGGACTGGACTTGTATGCGTGTATATACGGTACTTGTTTGGATATTGCACTTGTTTGGTTGTATACTGCCTAACATTATTTAAGTATAAAGATGTTAAAATTCATTTCATTATTGCGTTTTTCTGTCCTTTTTACATGCTGATAATTTGATCAATAAAAGTCTGATTTGAAGTGAAATCTTTTGATAAGATTTACAGATTTCCTGATTTAACCTTTCTGTGCTGTAACATGCATGGTGAAGGAATATACATATAGTCAACATCAGTCTGTCTGTCTGTTTTTATTGATTGAAATACTCCAGAATATACATTTTCTTTTTCATTTTGGCCAAATCATCTGTAGCTGCATCGAACAAAGGCCAATGTGGATTGGATAAACACGTTTTGCTTGAATTTTTCAGGATTTATAAATGAAATTTTATAAATTGTCTTTGCTGCTCTTCAGCATCAGTTATATAATTTAGCTTACATTAAATTTCTACTTGTTACATGACTGTGTCCATGATTCACTGTCTTTCCTTCTAAAGCATTACATATGTAATGGTCTTAGGCTTTCATAAGCCCACTCCTTACTTTTCAACAACAAATTATTCGGCAAAACCTGCTTTTATATCTAAAGAGAATTATGGCACAGAACCTAGATATTCAAATCCTCACAATAAAGACCTAGTGCAGATCCTATATATTCAAATCCTCACAATATAAAGACCTGGTACAGCTCCTAGATATTCAAATCCTCACAATAAAGACGTGGCACAGATCCTAGATATTCAAATTCTCACAATAAAAACCTGGTACAGATCCTGGATATTCAAATTCTCACAATATAAAGACCTGGTACAGCTCCTAGATATTCAAATCTTCACAATAAAGACCTGGTACAGATCCTAGATATTCAAATTCTCACAATAAAGACCTAATACGGATCCTAGATATTCAAATCCTCACAATATAAAGACCTGGTACAGAGCCTAGATATTCAAATCCTCACAATAAAGACCTGGTACAGCTCCTAGATATTCAAATCCTCACAATAAAGACCTAGTATGGATCCTAGATATTCAAATCTTCACAATATAAAGACCTGGTACAGATCCTAGATATTCAAATCCTCACAATAAAGACCTTGTACAGATCCAGTTATTCAAATCCTCACAATGAAGACCTGGTACAGATTCTAGATATTCAAATCCTCACAATAAAGACCTGGTACAGATTCTAGATATTCAAATCCTCACAGTAAAGATGTGGTACAGATTCTGGATATTCAAATCCTCACAATAAAGACCTAGTACAGATCCTAGATATTCAAATCCTCACAATGAAAACCTGGTACAGATCCTAGATATTCAAATCCTCACAATAAAGACCTGGTACAGATCCTTGATATTCATATTCTCACAATAAAGACCTAGTACAGGTCCTAGATATTCAAATCCTCACAATGAAAACCTGGTACAGATCCTAGATATTCAAATCCTCACAATAAAGACCTGGTACAGATCCTAGATACTCAATTTGTCACAATACAGACCTGGTACAGATCCTA
>JAECUM010093396.1:0-73773 GCA_016617855.1 Megalonaias nervosa
CTTTTTAAAAAAGATCTTTTGACAGAAAATGTTTGAACATGAAGAGCTTTTAAGTTTATGTAAATCATGGTAATTTGCCAACTTTTAAGGCTTCTGTTTCAGAACAAAAAACCTTTTTAACAGCTTGTTTTAAAACACCACTGGATAGACTTCAATCAAATTTGACAAAAATTGTGCTTACTTGAATACCTTTCACATTTTTTGTACAAATGATGTCCTTCTGTCATCAGATATGACTGCCATTAATAAAAGAAGAAACATGTTTTCACAATGTTCTCTCAGAATGTTCCTGAACAGAATTTGGCCAACTTTGATACAAAACATCTTGGCAAAGGGCCTTTTGATATTGGACAAATGGTGCTTTTGTATCATCTTGTATAGATGAAGATACAAAAACAAAAGAAACCTTAAAACAAGTGTTTCATAACATATGCAGTCAACAGCATTTAAGTTGTGATTTGCAGCCAAGTCCCCCAGAGGCTAGGAGTGATCCAGGAACATTTCTGCTTGTATAAATGACTTGTCCATATTTATTGCCAAGAATGTGATCATATGTATGGTTTAAGAAAGAAGATAAATGATGCCAACATTAATAGACAACATGAGAACTATGTGCTCCAAGCGTCTCCTTTCCCTCTGCTCTTCATAGATGTGTGAATTTGCACTCACAAGCTGACGTGTCAGTTACCCAGGTTAGTGATAATAGACACAGTTGGGCATCTTTTACTGGGTACAGGGGTCCTGTGTCCAATCTGCAGATTATATTTAATGATTCATAACTGATCACACAGGTCCAGTATGCAGCTTGTACTAAATGATTCATTAGTGGTCAGAAGTCCACTCTGCAGCTTGTACTTAATGATTCACAGCTGGTCACACAGGTCCAGTCTGCAGCTTGTACTAAATGATTCATCAGTGGTCACAGAAGTCCACTTTGCAGTTTGTACTTAATGATTCTTAGCTGGTCACACAGGTCCAGTCTGCAGCTTGTACTAAATGAGTCATCATTGGTCACCCAGGTCAAATTTTTGCGACCACTCCGGTGGCCTTGTGGTTAGAGCGTCTGCCTCAAATGCGGGAGGCCGAGGGATCAAACACCGGCAAAGTCATGCCAAAGACTTATAAAAATGGCACAAACAGCTGCCTCGCTAAGTGCTCAGCATTAAGAGGTTAATGTTAGGACTGATCGGCCGGGTGTCAGGGATAATGTGTCTGGGTGGGACATCATGCTACATGTCTGATGCCCCACTGCTAAAATCACTATAAACTGCCACACTGCAGACATTGTAGTGATATAACTGAAAAACTGTTAATGCTACGTTAAAAATCTCTCTCTCTCTCTCTCTCTCTCTCTCTCTCTCTCTCTCACACACACACACACACACTTTTTAAGTTTATAATTATTCAAAACTGGTTACACAGGCCCATTGTGAAGCTGCAGATTACTGAGGTCAGTTTTAGTGCTTAACAATTCATTGATAGTTACACAGGTCCAGTCTGTAGCTGTTACTTAATGATGAATTGGTGGTTACAGAGGTCTGTTCAAAAGTTTATACCATATGATTGATTTGGTGGTTACAAAGGTCCAATCTGCAGCTTGTACCTTAAAATTCAATGGTGGTTAGAGGTACATTCTACAGCTTGCACTTTATGATTCAATGGTGGTTAGAGGTACATGCTGCAGCTTGTTCCTTAAGATTCATTGGTAGTTAGAGGTACAATCTGCAGCTTGTTCCTTAAGATTCATTGGTAGTTAGAGGTACATTCTGCAGCTTGTTCCTTAAGATTCGTTGGTGGTTAGAGGTACATTCTGCAGCTTGTTCCTTAAGATTCATTGGTGGTTAGAGGTACATGCTCCAGCTTGTACCTTATGATTCATTAATATTGGTGTTAGAGGTACATTCTGCAGCTTGTTCCTTATGATTCATTGGTGGTTAGAGGTACATTCTGCAGCTTGTACCTTATGATTCATTGGTGGTTACAGAGGTCCAGTCTGCAGCTTATACTCAATGATACACAAGTGGAAATATTGTTAATATACATCTGTATTTCTTCCCACACAGTTGCTTCTTTTTAAATTAAAAATAATGCAGTTTTACCTGTATTTCATAGCCATATTGAAAATAAGGTAACAGTGTCTGGTTTTATGCTTGTTCTGGTTATTATTGCAAATTCTCATCGTCATCAGCTTCACTTTACCATTTGTAGGAGGGACACACTTTTGTGCGCAGCTGTTCCTAAGAGTAAAAGCTCTCTAGATGGTTACTTCCTGATTGCAACAATATTTCAAATCCTTATACTTATAGAAGATATTTGACCTCTGAATTCTGACCACCCCATAAACAACTGTGATGTTTTCACAGTACCAGACTGTCAGATTTGATGAAATAATTGTGAGAGCTGGGTAAGTTCCATGAGAATTTTCATTTTCAGAGGTCATCCATATGCACTTTGCTAAATGCAAAGAAATTGTTCTGAATTAGGTTTACTTTTCTATCCATTAATGATTTTAAAATTATTTTTATTCACTCCAACTGGGGGCCCCGAGTGGCCGAGTGGTCTAAAGCGCTGTCCGTTACGGATCACTGCCATCTCACCTCTGTCTGCATGGGTTCGAGTCTAGGATTCGGCAAATGTGGATATGTGAGAAATCTTGCCAATAGCTTCTCGTGGGTCGTTGGTTCTTTCCGGGGATTTCCCGGTTTCTTCCTCCACCGTTAATACTGGCTGCCATGTATAGCCTATCGTGTGCTGAAAAATGGTATTAAGCCCCACAACAACAACAACAACAACAACATCACTCCAACTGCAGGTTAACTTGGATACAGTTTTCCTTCTGCCACGTCCAGAAAACAGCTGAAGTACTCAGATTTGAACAAGCTGATATTTATGTCCAAGGGCAGATCTAGGAATATCATTTAGTGGGGTGGGGTGGGATGGGGTGGGGTGGCTAAACATGTAAGCAGAAGTCTGTGAGATGGAACCCTTGGTTGGAGTCTTGGGGATGAAGCCGTTAGAAGCTTCTGCAGTTTTAGTGTCTAGTGGGTATAATTTTAGCCATCTAATTGTAAATACTCTAAGAAACATTTTTGTGTTTCATGTTAAATTTGTCTTATGATTTAAATGAAACTGTTATGTGTATTCATTAAGTTTAAGAAAAAAAGCTTACTGATTCATGATCTATTAGCTTGAAAGTGAAAGTTACAAAAGAGATGCAGCAAGGCTGAAATAAACTGGTCATATTTTCATTGTTAGGTCAACTGGTCAAAGACTAGAAGAGCTTATGGAATGATCTGTTGTCCATTGTCTGTCTGTCCATTAGCACAAGTTTACTATCACTACGTCTCCTAAACTACTTGGATGATTACCATGACACTTCATACACACATTCATCCCACTGTCTAGTTATTGCTAAATGATAATGGTGCTCCTTGTACATCCGAAAAGGACACCAGAGTGGCCATCTTAAAAATCTTGTTATGACTGCTCCAGAATGGATGGTCATATCAATGTGGAGGTTTTTCACTGAAGTATTTCTTATGATGTCATATTGGATATTAATGAAAATTGTCTGGATCTGATGTACAGTATGACTGTCACAGGAGCCATCTTAAAAATCTTTGTTATTACAAATCCACCGAAACAGAAAGACATATTTACATTAGGTTTGGACTGGAAGGTTTCTTATAATGTCTAGTCAATACGAAATGAAAATAGTGCAGATCTAACTTTCAATATATCTGTCACAATGGTCATCTTGGAAATCTTGTTATAACTACTTCTAGATGGCTGTTCATATTGACATTGTGCCCTCACCAAAATACTTATGCATATACTTGATCCTAAATGCAAAATTCTATGTTGCCATTGTGGCAACCATCTTATTATTACTCCTTCAAAGCAGAAAGTAACAGAAGTTGTGAAAGACCCTTTCTGTCAGTGGTTAAAGGTGAAGGTAGTATTACCTTCAAAATTTGTTGCTGTTAAAAAATGCCATTAAAATTTATTCTTGCAGTTTAAAATAGAAAGCATACCTCGAACAGTTCTGGAAGTCCCCTATCCCTCAAAACAGCAACATTACAAAACCAATCAGTAACCATGTACTTAGTCCTAAAATGGAAGTTGCATTATTTCACAAAGTAAGATAAAGATAAAATGAATCTGACATGGCAAGTTTCATCAGATGAGAGCCGCAAAATTTTGTTTCTGACTTGCTGGTACAGGACCAGTTGGATCCAACGCTGTCTGGGTCCACGTAAGCCAAGCATTGGTGCAGCAACTAAGTCTGTCATGCCAATGTTTGATACAGTACATAAAACATGAACAAAACACATTCAGAATTAATGGAATGCAAAATAAAAATTCTATCTACATGCTTCTTTTGCTCATGGAATAATAAATTATTTAACATATATATATATATATATATATATATATATATATATATATATATATATATCTGTTAGCAAAGGTTTGTTATTTATTCTACTCTGAAACAACATGGAAGATTGTCATGAAACTTTACACACACACATTCATTCAGTGGTCAAGCTGGTCCTAAATGAAAATGGTGCTGCTTAGACATCCAGTATGGCTGCCACAGAGACCATCTTTAAAATCTTATCACTACTGCTCCTGATCATATCATATGTAGGTTTCACTTAAATACTTCTTATGATGTGTGGTTGCATGTTAATAGAAATAGTGGTGATCTGACATACAGTATGGCCACCTTGGCAGCAATCTTGAAAATCTTGTTATGGCTACTCCTGATGAGTGGAAAGTCACATTGACATAGAGTCTCAAAAGAATATTTTGTATCACGTCTCTTTGACCCTAAATAATAATTGTGGTGCATGGACATCCAATATGATTGACAGTGGCCATTTTGAAATTTGTTTTATTTATACTTCTCCAGTACGGATGAAAAATTGTAATATATTGTTGGACCTAAAAGAAATGGATGGAATCAGAATACTAATTATAATATTTAGTTGTTCTTGAATAAAAAATGGTACTGATCGGACCTCAAACATGTCCGCTACAATTAAAATATAAAAATTGCCATTAATTCTCCAGAATGGTTGGTCATATTAACATGGGGTTTTAATCAGAAGGCTTCAGAATTTGTGGCCAAAATTGTCTTATATGACAGTGATGCTGATCTTGCATCCAGTATGGCTGCCACAGTGGCTAATTTCAAAATCTGATCTTTCTAGAATGTCACAGATGATTTCAACACTTAACAGTTAGAAAGAAGAAATGGTCTTGTCTTGAATTCCTGGAAATTCATTTTGGATAATAGAGTGTCAGTCCCTTTGTGGAACTCTAGTTTTATCTGCTTCAAATGGACAAATGAATAAAAGTAGCAACAAAAATTACAGGGATGATGAAAGTTAGGAGCTTAGAAACACTAAAGCCCACGTGTTAAAAATTCACCAAAGCATTTTTTTTGCTAAAAAGAAAAAAAAAATCAGAATTTTGAGACGATGGCCCCAGTTTTGTTTTTGGATTCATCCCGGAAGTAGGTAGGTCATTGTGATTATGGATAATGGAGACCCAAGGAACAGGCTTTAGAAAGTGTATCTGTGGGGGGTGGGGGTGGGGGTATGTGTTCCAGGGTTGGGTTATATGCATTGGCTCAGATAGTTCAAGTGGTAGAGCAACAGTGTAGATTTTGGAGACATGTTTGGTTGAAGCCCTGGTCAGATGGGGGAATTTTCTCGTGTTACAATGACTTCCATTTTTGTTCTTTTATAATTGCCACAAACTCCCCCAGCTTTGTTGGGGGTGGGTTGTAGTGGATTTTAGTTATCGTTATCTAGAGGTTGATCGCCGACGGTGTAATTGCCCGGGTCGAGTAAATGTCAATATAAAGTGTGAAACTTATAGGTGGAATAGATAGAGATCTGAGCAGATATATAAAACAGAATGACACGAGCCCCCGTACATGTAAAGACAATAAATTTAATAAAAATTCATAAATAATGGTGATAATACATTACATTAGGAAGATACACTTCTTTTTGAAAAACAAATCATTCAACGAATTTCAAACACAAATATACTTATACAAATAGCTGATCTGTTTTAAGTGATAGAATTAGTTCATCATCAAATCGAGTGAAAGATCGAAGTCAATGCCTTGTACAGATTCATAACCTGATTGTTCTGGTTCAGTCCGAATTCACTGCAACTGTTTTTTAACTTCCTTGTGCCTGTACGTCTGGGACCTTTCAACTTTTCCCTTCTCCAACTCTCTAGTGTCTCGCCACTTTTGTCCTTCGACTTTGTGTGGTTAGGTGGTTATGTAAGTACGTGATGCGTAGATACTTCAACAGGTAGATTCATGTATACGTCACGTGGATACATCAGTGAATGCATCACGTGGATACGTCTGTGAATACATCACGTGGATACGTTGGTGAATACATCTCGTGGAGCTATCCTACCTTCCAAAAGTAAACAAAGTAGCAACCTAAATATTCTGTCAGGTATCCTACTGAGAATAGATCATACACCCCTCGTTAATGTCAAATATAGTTCTATCCGAATTCAAACAGATACCAATGACCATCTGGTCTAACTAAACACGGCAGACCATAAACAAACCTAGTTTCCTAAGATTAATGTACTTCCTAATGGCTATTTCAACACTGGCTCACATTAACATCACTCCGAGACATCAGTTCCAGTCTCGTCTCAATTACACAAATGAGTGAATGAAATTCCTTACATGGCTCAACTATGGTATTTATGGCGAATACACACATTCAAGTCTCTAGCATATATGAAATCTTACTACATGGTTTAACAACGTTAATTTCAGTCAATACGCACTCAAGTCTTTATCATACATGAAATCATCTAAGTTGGAGAATTCCCACAGATTCTCGTAACTCATATCAACTAAAGTAAGGCATGAAATTCTAGATACATATTTACCTATAACAATTGAGACTATACATTCAAACGGTTCATCAACTTATATAAAGAATATCATTGTACGGATTCATATAGATGAACTCACACAGTTGTATTCATATCAAGAAAATTGATCTACAAATCTAAACAAATAAATTCATGCAAATATAAGCAAATAAATCAAACAAATAGTCATATTGATATCAATGATTTACGTGAGACTGACGCAAAACACCTTGTGTTTTCAAGCTTTCCTGCCAGAATTTGTGTCCGTCGATTTTTCCAGACATCCGATCCCTAGGATAATTAATTATGAGTGAATTTCTTCTAAATTCGACCCGGAGTCTTCTACATTTGTTTTCTCTTGCAGAAAAACGTGTCGACTGACCAAAACCTTTGCGGCGGCACATTAAAACTGATAGTTTTCATGTGGAATCACACCCCCTCATTCAGCGTAACCAATCCGAATTAAATATCTCCCCTGCCTTACTTAAGCACTATAAATGTAGTCCGCCTGACAACCTCAGATTACCATATACTGATTCCTGGAAAACTTCAAACTGACAGCTTCGATACAGATTGGAAGTTAACACCTATCCCTTTCAGTTAAATAAATGAAGGCTTAATTAAGAATCACTGCTCTCATGACAGAGACATTGCCAATGAGTGCATTATGGCGATTTAAACACGTGCCAGTCCCCATAAATCTAATTAATCGTTCACCTGCCCATGTTAATGTGTTCTTCATAGATCAACAGAAATTTGCACCCTTACAATAATGTACACCCAGATATAAATGGCATGAAGATCTAGGTCTGCCATCACATATTATGCCAGTTTGTAGATCCAGATCTGTCATCTTATAGTATGCCAGTTTGTAGATCCAGATCTGCTATCACGATATTAATATGCCAGTCTGTAGATCCATATCAGCAATCACATATATAGTATGCCAGTTTGTAGATCCAGATCTGTTATCAAATAGTATGCCAGTTTGTAGATCTAGATCTGCCATCACATAGTAGGCTGGCATGTAGATCCAGGTCTGCCATCACATAGTAGGCTGGCATGTAGATTCAGATCTGCCATCATATAATATGCCAGTTTGCAGATCTGTCATCACATAATATGCCAGCAGATCTGGGTCCAATATTGTTCAGTCTATATAGAATTTCAAGCAAGCGTGGTAGATTCTGATCTGCTAGTACAGTACTATGTCAGATATTTTTCATGAATGTACAATAGAATTTCTATTAAAAACCTGGTATTTTAATTTTATTTGTTCGTATTTCAGCAATCATGGTTCTTGAGAACAAATGCGATATATAAGATGGCAAAATTTGAAGGGGATAAAATTGCATGATCTCACCATAAGACTGCTAAATCGCTCCGATTTCTCCACTGATATACATTTATGCTGTACGTTACATGATCCAGTGTAAGTTGTGTGGGTGTTATTATTCACGCTGTACCTTATGTGATGCATCGCAAATTTGTACCAACACTGCGTTTGGGTGGGTGCTACATCAAAATAAATGCAGTCATTTCCGTTATTGTGTAGAGACGTGTACATTCATAGATATTGCATATTGTTCCTTCTTGTGTGCTCCAACTGTGGAGACATTGTATCATATGAAACTCAAAAGGTGTAAATACCAAGTTATCACCCTAAAGAGGCAGACAGTCTGATGCAAATAAATGAATAATATTACAGGTTTACTGACATGTGTGAATTTAACTTAATTATAGCCAGTGATATTTTCATAGTTGGCGGGGAAACGTATACTACAGATGTGCACCATTAGTCATTTTAAAAAGATGTCAATTGACTTGTTCCTAACAGTGTAAAGTCTATTAAGTCGGGTATTCAAAAGGTCAAAGGTTAAGAACTGTAGAAGAGTTGAAAAACTTGATCAGTTTATGCTTTAGGTAATAATAACTGAGATGTTCAAGGGATGTGTCAGTCAACTTGGTTAAGACACCCCCCAATATTTGTAATGAAGTTAAACATTATTAAAACCTTTTTAGACTATCGATAATTACAGTTTGTTGACCAGAATATATGCTGGATTTATGAAGTTGTAAGGTAGATGCTTCCTGATACATGTGATCATTGAGAAAATTTGACAATTTTCACTTTCTATTTTAATTGTAGTCTTCGTAATTTGATCAAACAAACTGAGTGAGAGCTTGTGTGGTAAGGAAAAAAGTTGTTCAATAAGGGTCCAATAATTTCAGGCCAGGGTCAGTTTCCAAATGAATACTCTTGCATCATTAATTAGTTTATTTTGTACACTAATTATGGACCTTCAGTGAACATTTTTCTGGCTTACTGAATGTTGGGGAAGCTGTCCAGTTTGCTCAATTGGTAGAGCATAGGACTGGTTATCAAATGGTCACGGGTTTCATTCTCGTCCTGGCCAGCTTGGGGTCGGTTGCCTCTGTGTGTTTATGGGAAGGGCACTTGGCTTTCATATTCTTAGCATGATATAGCCAGTAATGTGTTAAAATTGCCACTAAAACCCACCAACACCAAAAAGCATGAAGGAAACAACAAAATATCTAACATCAGATAAGGATCAGTATTTAACATGGCCTCAATTTCACCAATAACTCTTAAAGTTAAGACTTGACTTCAGACATATGATTGGTAAATTCTAAGTCAGATGTAAATTTCAGCCAATAAAATTGCAGGATTTTCTAAGTCAGATATAAATTTCAGCCAATAAATTGCAGGATTTTCTAAGTCAGATATAAATTTCAACCTATAAATTGCAGGATTCTAAACTTATGTTGAAGTCCAGACTTAAGTTCACTTGGTGAAAGCAAGGCATTTTTTAAAGACTCGGAATTGCATCATCAGGCAAACCCTAGTTTAGCAATGATAAATCTATACTGGTAATTTACTGTTAATCATAATACATCTCAACAACTTAAAGGTGGTTTTTATGCATATTAACTATCTTATAAATGTGGTAATTGAAGACAGGTGTGAAAATATTAAAAAATGATCTGGTATCCACTTACAAGTAAATGAACATGGAATTGTTTATGACTATCCAATGCCACGGCAGGGGCAACCACAAGAATTCGAGCTATGATTTAGAAGGGTGAAATGTCATATAATGTTACCAACAGGGTACATTTTAATGTTAAAAGTGTTCTTTTTTGCATACACTCTAATTTTAAGTTATGAGAAGAATTTCCATTTCATTGCAAAGATATTTATTATGAATTCTGTAATGAGACTTAGAAGTATCAAATTATTGGCTTTATCACATTTCAGATTTAAATTTCCTGTAGAATTTGGTGTTCATGTAGAAGATTTATCAGTGCACGACAGATGTGTCAATTTGATAATCATTATTTACCCCAGTTTTGTTTTATTTATTTATAAGGGTTTGGCCTGTTGATTGCCAGTGTTGCATCTTGAAGAATTTTTTTGTTGAATGAATTAGGCAATAAAAAGAAAGCATCTGGATAAAACGTTTGGCAAAATAAATTTAGAGCTAAAACACCGTTTAACTGCATGAATATTGATAGTGAAAATTTGTCAAAAACTAGATCATTCTGTTGGTGTCATCCATATCCTTGATTACAGTTGTATTTTTGAGAGCTAATTTTATTCATGTGTTTCCAAGAAACATACCTGGGATATCGTGATGCAGTCCGTATTTACTTAATATCTGGGTATACCGTGCAGAACAAGTTTGAGGGCATTATAATGCCCTTAAACTCATTCTGCATATATTTAAAGTCAGGCACATGAAACCTGGTTCATTAATACTTCTGTTGGTGTAAATTGAACAGAAGATTATTGAATTTAGATCTCATCTCTTGTTGTTGTAGGGTTTAATACCATTTTTCAGCACAAGATAGGCTATACATGGCGGCCAGTATAAAATGGTGGAGGAAGAACCCGGGAAAACCCCAGAAAGAACCACCGACCCATGAAAAGCTACTGGCAAGCTTTCTCACATAACCATATTGGCCAAATCCGAGACTCAAACCTGAGCAGACAGAGGTGAGATGGCAGTGATCCGTAACGGTGACCGCTTTAGACCACTTGGCCACTCGGGGCCCATATCATCTCTTGGGATGCGGCTACAAAAATGGTTGTGATTTTAAATAGCTTGCACTATTGTTAGAGTATTGGTATGTATCATCAATGACCCGAGTGTCAACACCTGTCAGAACGGGACCCCTGAGCCATGCCTTTTGTTCTTTCCCAACCCCCCTCAGAAACATAGCTCTAGGTCACGAAATTAACATTGAAATTATTTTGATTCCCACCCAATAACCAGGTATATATTTGCTCAGTATGAAAGACGGATTTATATATGCGACTAACACTCAGTTCTAGGTTCATCCCTACCCCAAGGGACTAACACTGACTTTTAGGTTTATCCCTACCACTAGGGACTAAGGCCATGTATAATATATTAGAAACTTTTAGAATCACCATCCTATAATCATATTAGGTATGAAAAGAACTGATACTGACCCTAAGTACTCTTCTCTGCCTGGAGGGATAAACAGTAATCTCATCAGCGCATTTAGTCCTCCAGTTTGTGATGGATTGCCATAAACTTTGTAAATATTAAGGCCATCACCTGAAGATGCACATATTGACAAATCACTTTGTTCCTCTAATTTTGTTAGAGTTATTGCCCTTGTTGCCTTGTGACAGTGTATGACCCAATCTTACTAGCACAGCTAGTGCCCCACTTTGTGATAGATTGCCATGAAACTTGGTAATTAATATGACCATTATCTGAGGATGCATATGTAGATAAATCATTTTGCTGCTGCAGTTTTTCTCTGAGTTATGCTTTTATGTGTTACAGCTTAATGAAGTGTATGACATAGTCTTTTAAGCCCAACTTTTTCCACAGTTTGTTTTGCAGTTTTTTTATGGATTGCTGTGAAACATGACAATATTATGGTTATCTCCCTTGAAATTTTGGATTGAGACATTGTAGTTCAGTTGTTTAACTGTCATACTTGTAATCCAACAATTTAGGGTTTGATACCTGCCCAGTCCAGTCCAGGTTGTCTGCCTCTGTGTGTGTCCTTGAATGGCACTTAGCTACCACTTCCTTGGCATAATATAACCATTAGTAAAGTGCTGTTAAAACCAACAAAAAACAAACTTGCAATTGGGAACAGTTATTGCCCTTTATGACCTGCTGATGGATGCAGAGCATTTCAGAAATTTGTGAATGCAACTACTGTTGCAGTTTATAGTGGATTGTTGTGAAACTTACTATATATTATGGTCATCATTAGTAGATATACATGCTGACCAGTCATTTTAATTGTGATCTTTTCAGAATTGTACACTTTGACTGTAGATTCATTGCAATCATAGGGATTGAGGGGGATACAGGAGACACAGGAGAAAATTAATGTGAGCAAATTGCTCACTATTCCTTTTTTTTTCGGTCCTTTTTATTTTGTTTTCAAAACAAATCATATTAAGCTTTTATCTTTTAGGACTGTATTTAAGATTTGTTTGTAAAGTTTTATCATCCTGCAGTATTTCCAACTTTTACATTTTGAATTATTGGGACTGGACTCTTTACTGTATATTCAGAACTGTGCTGACATGACAAGACCCCCCAAACACACACTTACTGTGTGTGAAATGAGGAAGTAGGGGCATGTCTTTTACTAACAAATAATTCCAAGAATTCCAGTTAAATTACATGAACATCTCTTAACTATATAATATAATTAAGATAAATCATACCTGTATACAGTATTATAATTTGAAAATTGAGCAGAAAATTCCATTTGCAGAGCATACAGTGATAGCGGTAATTGATCCTATTGATCCATTTGGTATTTTAGAGAGAAAAAAGTTGTAACTAGCTGTCTCGCTTGTCCGATCCAAATTAAAAGTTAACAGAACTGGTTTAAATGACTTGTTTATGTCTTTGGTATGACTTGGCCAGGGTTCAAATACGCGACCTCCTGCATCCAAGGCAGATGCTTTAACCACTAGGCCACCGGAGCAGTTGGCTTTTGTCAGAATTGTCTTCAAATTAATTAAAGACCTTAAAAAGAAGACAAAATGATGTTTTGAGCACTTAATGTAAACCACGACATTAAAATTTTCTATAATCAGTTTAAGGAAGAATTGGACTAAGATAGGTCAGTAGTCCTAATCTATGCCTAATACAAGGCTATAGAATACAAGTTATTCAATAAATGAGAAACTTCTTAAAATCTAAAGCCGATTTGTGAATGGAAGCAGTGCTAGCATGGCTATAAATACCTGTGACTAAATCCCAAACTGATAAGGCAAGTACTGGTACTAGGTCAAGCTGTATTAGTAACATCTTCCAGCCTGATGCAGGTGACAGTTATAGCAAAGGTGGAAATTTGTTTCACAGTCTAAATATAGTGCTGACTTAATGTTTTCAGGAAAACGAGAAAGTCCATGCTAAATTTTACAATTGACAGCTATAGTGAGTGATGTTTGAGAACTGTTTATAATAAAATAGGGGTGGGTGATTGCATGGTCAAAGGCACATACTTTCACATATCACCGACATCTCACCTGTATCAGCATTGGTTCGAGTCACAGGCATGGCCAATGTGAGTATGTGAGAAAGCTTGCCAGTAGCTTCCCGTGGCTTGATTATTCTTCCCGGGATTTTTCTTAGTTCTTGTTCCACCGTATATACTGGCTACCATGTATAGCCTGTCATGTGCTAAAAAATGGTGTTAAACTCAAAATAACAACAATAACAACAATAAAATATGGTCTAGTTTCTGTAGCAGCTGTCATCAACTCGTTTCAGCCTGAAAATTCCTTGCCACAGGGGTCAGTTGATAACTTTTGGTTTAGGTCAGCTTAGAAGATGTTTTTTTTAAAATTGTATTTAATTGAACCACTGCCTTAATATAAAGGAAGTCTATGAAATTGAAAATTTGATACTTCAGATAAAGGAAATTTAATATAGTGTTGTTTCATTTGCTTCAAAAATGCAAAAATTCCCAAGATAGGTGGATAGAGATAGATCAAACAGAAAAGACAGGAATAGGCAAATATGGATGGATGGATGCATAAACGGACAGATGGATGGATGGATTGACAGGACAAGTCAGGACAGGACAGGGATATACAGATTGCATGAATTAATTTATTTTTGATGCTAATAAGTTTTGTGGTTATTTTTGAAAACGATATTTTGAAAATGTCATTCTTATTGGCAATTTAATTAGTGGATTGAGAAAAATGTCCATTTGTTTTCACAAAATGATAGTTGTTTTCATAGTCTGAAAAATTATGGTTTGCAACCACAGGATCCACCAAAATTTTGTAGGCCACAAAAAGTGATTTCATAATGGTATAGCAGGTTGGTAGACCCCCCAAAAATTATGTCATTCGGATGAAGTTAAATAAAGTACTGTATATACTTGCTCATAAGTCGGATCCAGCTGTACACAACATAGACCCTAATCAGCTATTGCATGTTGTTTTGGCAGATCAGGGTCTGTGTCATTTGATCTACCGATTACTTTCAACAATCTGAGTTGCTCAAGGTAGGCTTTGGAATTCTTAACTTTATTTAATAAAGGGAGACATGAAAAATGAGATTTCCACAGAGGAGCATGATTCAGTGCTGAAATATGTCACAGGATCACTTTTCAAGGCATTTTCATTTACATAAGGTGCTCAAGATCAGACCCAGAAATGGAAAGAATGCAAAAATTGCAATAAATGGCAAGTGTATTGATGTTTTATTGATAGAAAGTTCACCTGAGTAGACAGATATTTGATGATTACCTTGCAAGTCACAGTATGTCATGTTTCTTTTGATAAGGACATGCAAAGGCCTTGTTCCTACATTGTTGAGAAGTTGGAAAAATATCTCAGTCGAAGATTTTTTGCAGTGAGACAGTTCTGAAAAATTTATACTCAGTTTGAAAAACCAATTGTCCTCAATTGAACTTATTACTATCAGGCTCATATCTCAACTTGTGTAAAATGAGACCTGAATTTTGGAACTTCGCTGAAAAGCGTTGTATTGTTGTTGAGGTAGCATTTCCAATCAGGCAGCAGATTTAATTGATTTCGAGTGATCTGAATGAATGATCATAGGGTTCTCTGTTGGAGATGCTTTTTAACTTTAAAGGTAATTGCTCTAATTATCAAACTTTGAATTGATTTTAAACCCAAAAGCTTCGTCTCTCATTACCTACTTTATCAGAGTGGTGGTCTCAAAATGCTGAAGACAGTTCATTATACATCCATCATGGAGAATTTCTGATTTGATCCAGTGTGGGAAAGGCGTGTCTGTTAGTGGATCTTTGCAGTGTGTAATGGCAGTATTAGTGGATTTAAAAGAATATGTGTGTAATGATCCTAAAGTTATCCATGGAAGCAACAGTCTTACATAACTATTTTTTCAAGAAAGACAGAGAGAGAATTGTTGAGTTTTTTGTATTTTGTTATTTTGTTAGTGTTTGTTCTTAACTGATCAGTCTAATATGCGAACCCATTGGTTTGGTTTGGTACTCTGCGATGCAGTGCCTTCCCCAAAGACACACCATGGCAGCTAAATGAGGCTGGTCTGATGGTAAGATTCAAACCTGCACCCCTTAGGTTGTGAGTCTGTCATGCAAACCCCTGAGCCACTGCAACTCTTTGAGCCCTAAATATTGATCAGTATGTGAAACAATTTTGGAAAGATAAAAAGGTGAACAATTCCTTCATGGCAAATGGAAATGTTATGGTTTTGTTTAAAAAAGTTGAGTGACACTATCAAAACTGCAGAAATGAAACCAAATAGTGATTCAGTTATTTTTCTTTCCTTGCCAACAAAGTTGCAGGGGCCATTGGGTGGGTGGATTTCTTAAAAATCTGAATATATTTACATGTTTGTAGATCTGCATGTTGCAGAGTCACTTTCTTGCATGGGCAGACTGTATCACACATAGAAATGAGAGCAATGGCTATACCTTCTCAGCTGGATTGTGGCACAGTCTGTGCAGTCATAAAACTTCAAGGACAAGTTATCTTGAGGATGTTCAGAAGTTGGTAACATAGATCTGCTTTTCATGCCCCAATGGCTACATTTTATATTTAGGTCACTCACTGAGGAATTTCTCATCCTACATGTAATAATTCTCTTTCGTCCTAGATGTTTTTCTTGCATAAGGAAGACAATAACGGAGTGAATGTAAAATCAAGAGTATATTTATGCCTGTACATGATCAATATCCAGAATTGTTCTTTTTTAAGATAGTTTAATCATTATAATAACAGGGAAGTGAAATGAATCCAGATGATTTTGGTAGTATAATCCTGATACGACTGTGATCAATCAGTGTTTTTAGATCTGTACCTTCACTGGAAAATTTTAGTCCGTTCAATCTAAATACTTTCCCAGCAGTAAATCATTGATTGACAAATTACTCTTTTGTCCAGACAGGATTTATGAACGTAGACCACATCACTGTCTTGCACGGGTAGAACATTGATGTGAGAGCTCAAATCACTCATTCATTGGCTTGAGGTTACAGGTCATCTCTCCTTTTTTGTCATGACAAAGCAGAAGTTGGCCCACACCTGCTTGTCATCAGTTCATCATAGCCAAATCAGATTTCTTTGTGCTTTTTATGTTAAGAGTTTTTAATTTAGGTATCTTTTGAAAAGATTTTATGAAGCAGTAATGTTGTTCTGGGTAGTGGCAATTTGTGGTAGACATTAGATGTTACAGGTGTTGTAATGGAAGACTTGGGGTAAAATCACTATGTATACACAAGAACATTGTGGTCTTTCATTACTGATGGTTTTCCCAAATAGTGGTCTTCAAAGTCATGTTTTACTGTATTAGGATTGACAACAATAACAACAGTATGATTATCATCACAAAATACAAAAAGTGAAAGAATGGAAAACAATGATATGTACAATAATGTAATATAGAAATACATAAACTGCACACACACACACACACACACACACACACACACACACACACTATGAGGGAGCCCATTACTGAGGGATGTTCACACACACACACACACACACACACACACACACACACACACACACACACACACACACACACACACACACACACACACACACACACACACACTATATGAGGGAGTCCATTACTGAGGGATGTTCCAACAAGTCTGACATTAGTCCTTAGCGAAATAAAAATTGGCATGATGAAGCTGTTTTTGTGCTCCTTTTCCTGAACGGAAAGTCATATCAGCAGATGGTTTTTACAGAAGACTTATTATTTTGACCTCAAATATATGGCTACCACCTGAATGGTCATATTTACATGTGGTTTTCACAGAAAGACTTAAAATGAGGCCTAGTACCTCCTGAATGAAAATGGTACTGATCTTGATAAAATGGCCACTGCAGAAGTGTTGTTATTACTCAAGAATATTAGAGATGGTTTCAACACACAGCAGTTACAAAGAAAAAGCCTTTTCTTGGATTCCTGGAAATCTTTTGTGGCCAGTAGATTATTAGACCCTTTGAGGGGCTGTTGTTTTTCACAATCCTTGCATGTGGATTATGCAAGGGTAGAAGCTGGAATTTGTTGATTTTGGTGCTACTAGTTCCAAGGTCAAGTTCACTGGAGCTAAAATTATGATTGTTCATTTGGCTTGAGAAATCCTGTTTCCTCTGCTTAATTTTTATCATACTTGAAATGTAGATTATACTTGGGGAGGGGGCAGCATCCTATTGGTTATGATGCAATGAGGAGGAAGGTTAAGGTCACTGGGGTCAACAATTAAATATTTGGCATCTGCATGACAAAATAAGTTTCCTGGAACCAATTTTTAACATACTTATTAGATGGTTTACTTGGGGGTAGGGGCACCTCCATATTAATTCTCAAGCCCAGAGGTCAAAGATCAATGTCATAGAAAATAAAATTGTCATTTTGTGTTTTACATTATAAGTCTACTTAACCCAAGTGTCCTGCCTTTAATATTTATCTTGTTATAATTGTGTTAGATTTGTGGAAGGGCAGCTCCCTATTGAGTCTGCAGTGGGTCGATCAAAGGTCAAGGTCAAGGTCAGTTGATGTGAAATTGCAAAATTATGTGAATTGTATATTTATACTCCCTACATTTGGTTGGGTAAAAAGTCATTCTTTTGATAGCTATTTTATATGGTTGTCAATTTTATTTGTTTTGCAGATAAATTTCTTTTGTACAGTTCATGGATTGAAGTAAATTTAAGGTTCCTATATTGTGTTCATCAATCAGTCTTCACTGATTGGGGCTTTAAATGTGTGGCTTTTACCCGTACCTGGAATGAAAAAATTTGTAATTATAGTACCAGTAAGCTTATATCTCATTACCAGGCATAATTCAGTACCATCTATACATGGATAAAGGCCAAGTCCAGGTGCAAACAACTTAGACCCTGTTCTGGCAGCACATCAGGGTCTGTGTTGTTTGTTGTAATGGTTACTCCAAATGAACTGAACAAACCCATCTATCAGCACATTATGCAATGGCAGATCTGTGTCTCAGCAGTTTGCATTTAGAATTAGCTTACCAGCAAGTATGGTACTTACAATGCATTTTCACACCAAAGTTTAGCATGCACAGAAAGAACCACAAACTTGAAAAAGTCTGAAATTCTATTATTCCAACTTTACTCTGAACTAAATAATAAACTTTCTAAATTACACCATTTTTAAAAAAAAGTATTTTTAAAACATTATATTGAATGTTTTGTTCAAAAGTACTGAGAATACAGGGCCAGTCTCTGTAGTCGCAAAACCCTTGAGATTAAGGGCACCATCAAACTCACATTTCAGATCTTCGGATTACACTATACTTGTCTTATGATCATAAAATTACTGTTTTGTAAACAACATTTTTCAGCGCAATAAATTATAACTTTCAATCTCTTGTATTTAAAGCACTTTGGTTACTATTGTATATAAAAACTTTGAGTTCAAGAGCAAAATGACGTAGAGGGCTAAATATGTAGTAAATATGGGATCAGTTTTGAAGGTTATAAGTGGGTTGATCATTATTATGCCATGACTGGTAAATTTTTCTAGTTTTTATGAAAGGCAACATGTTGGTGTGTGGAATAATCTATGGCATTTAGTCAGAAAGATTATCTACTTGTGTGTATATTGCTGGGTCAGCAAACGATGGTTTCATGTAACAATATTTAAAAATGTTTTGCCAGTCATTGATGAAACTGCTGTTTGGCGACTATCAAGAGCCTGTGGATCAGCCTCTGTCTGTAAAAAATCTATAATGTTAAGTCCAAATGTATGCAAGTGGCCCATCTACTTATTTTAGTATCTCAAGGTATGTCTCCAGGTTGAACTTGCATTGTTCCAATAAATCAGCATGACATATGCTACAAAAAGTCATTGGAAGAAATACAAGCAGCTGTATCAAACACTTTAAGAAATCTGATGAAAGGGTCTTTACCTTGCCAGATATCTCAGATACATAAGCCAAAACATTATCGAAAAATACCGCAAATGAGAATTAGCTGATAACTTCGGCCGCATCAAAAGCCTGAAAGAAGAGGTTCCTTTAAATTCAGATTCGATGACAATAAAGCTTTCAATGTCAGGGGGGCCCCGAGTGGCCGAGTGGTCTAAAGCAGTCACCGTTATGGATCACTGCCATCTCACCTCTGCATGGGTTCGAGTCTCCGATTCGGCCAATGTGGGTATGTGAGAAAGCTTGCCAGTAGCTTCTCATGGGTCGGTGGTTCTTTCTGGGGTTTTCCCGGGTTCTTCCTCCACCATTATATTGGCCGCCATGTATAGCCTATCTTGTGCTGAAAAATGGCGTTAAACCCTACAACAACAACTACAACAACAACTATCTGTCTCAAGAGAACTACCAAATTTTCTTTATCAAGCCTATGTTACTTTCAGAAGCAGCAGATGATGTCCACTGTAAACTACTGGAATGCTGTCGGTACACTGCTAAATATTTTCAGTAAAATGTGGGAAACTGGTGACCTCATGCTGTTTTGGCGAGAAGCAACACTGATACTGTATGTAGTTCCCCAACCTGGGAAGTATGATACTGAGCCCACCATGTATCATTCCATATCCCTTACAAGCTCTATTTGTAAAACTATGGCAAGAATGATAAATGATTGACCTCTCTGGAGTCCAGCAAGCAACTTCCCGATATTCAGAGTGGATTCAGATGCCTAAGAAGCATTAGAGCATCATTTCAGACTTAAATCATTTATCATGGAAGCTTTAAGAAAGAGTGAACATTTAGTTGCCATATTCTTTAAGACCTTTATACCACTGAATTTAATGAGTCACAACAAACACACATTAACTACATGATCAGAAGGTCCTACGCCAGCTATGTGCTCTCAAGGCCCAAAAACCAAACTTGTAAACTCAGAAACCAAATTTCATTACACTTTTTGGCAGGTGATTTTGTCCTTACCTAGAAACAGCAAAAATCAGTTTTGAAATACTGCAGAATTCTATGTTCCAAAATCACTGTGTTTGTTTTTACCCCTCCCCATGATATTTCTTCTTTCCCATGTAAAAAAGGTCTCAACAGATCCTCTCCTTTTCAACAAATCCTCTCCCATTTCAGAGTATGTGTAAATTGAATAATTTCCCTTTTTATCAGTGGTTTAAAAGATTGAGACAAGGTTGGAGCAACATCCCCTGAAACCATAGTTAAAAAAAACTAGTTACTGGATAAAGTCTCCATTTTTACACAGAATTTACAGCCATATTGATATCTTTGAACTACTAGGATATCTACCCCCTCCTTCACCCCCCATCCCCCCAACAATTTCCTTATCTTTTGGATTCCCTTTCCACACTGAAAACCTCGCTAAAATTTGAATTTGACCACTTGCTTATACCCCAGATCATACAGAAACATGATTTTCTTATACAATCAGGAAAAAGTATTCTGTACTGTTGTTTACCTAGTCAAATTAAAGGTAATGAAGGGCAGATAAAGCAGCCAAAGCTACGCTGCATTAAACTGTTTCTGACTTAAAAGATAAATCAGCATGTTCTTTCTTTACACTTGGCAAAACACATGAAATGAAATTTCACAAACAAGCTTTGTGACATCATACCCATCAGTGGAGGGCAGCATCTCATGTATAGAAAAAATCGCAGAGATGAGGTGTGGTATTGTGCTGATTGTGTATAGGGTGCACATGCCTGACTTATTCACTTCCTGTAGGGGTAATTTTGACCAAGTTGTATACCCTACCAGTGTCCACTGACAGCGGAGCACATTTTTGTTGAGTGTATTGGCTTATACTCTGTGAGAGAAGTATGTTGTTTTTTTTTTAATCTGAATTCGATTAAAGAACTTCATGATGATGATCATGTACCACAAGAGAAGATCTCTGACTCTTTGAGATGTAACATATCTTGACCGTATCATTTTAGGATTTTATGTTTATTACCTCAGTATTTTATTTTATATATATTTTACACAGGTTTTAACATCTGTACCATTTATATTTTATCTTGGTGTATATCATATTTACATTTAAATGGAATGTGTGTGTGTGTGTGTGTGTGTGATTTGGACTTTTAACGTAGCTTTAACAATTTTTCAGTCATATCGCTACGATGTCTGCAGTGTGGCAGTTTATAGTGATGTCTAGCACTGGTACATCATGCCGCAGACATGTGGCATGATGTCCCACCCAGTCACATTATCCTGACACCAGGCCAACCAGTCCTAACACTAACCTCTTATTGCTGAGCGCCAAGCGAGGCAGCTGTTAGTACCATTTTTGTAAGTCTTTGGTATGACTTGGCTGGGGATCGAACCCATGACCTCCCGCATCCGAGGCGGACGCTCTAACCACTAGGTCACCGGAGTGGTTTTATATGGAATGATTTAGCTTCCTGAAGTTTGCTTGTACTTTTTCATTATTACATTATGGAACTTTAGTTACTATGCTGAGGTACCGTCAAACATTAATATATTCATATTCAAGGTGTGATGTTTCTTTAATAGAAATGGATGTTGGAAGCAACTGAATGCATCAGAATTGTGTAGACATCACTCTTTTGATTTATTTAAGAACAGCAGGTCCATGCTATATGATACCTGGATATGTCTGGTCCATCTGCAAAAAAACATAGACCAAGATCTGCCATCACATGTGCCAGCAGGTCAGGGTCTGTTTTGTTTTGATCTGATTGGTCCAGGCAAAGTGTATGACCCAGATCTGATGGTGCATTATGCAGAGGTCAATCTGGGTCTGTGTAGTTTGCAGTTGGATCTAGCTTATAAGTCAGTAAATACATTTTTTTTTACAGTTGCATAATGTGTGGGCACATCAGTGTCTACTTTGTTTGCATAAATTCACAAGATTCACAACATAGACCTTGATGTGTTGGTGCATTATGCAATGACATGTCTTGGGATCTGCTTTTTCAAGATGAATGCATGTATATATTGCATGTATATATAGTAAAGCAGAGACTAAAATTATATTCTCTCCATGCATTTGTTTTCTTTTGTTTCAGAACCACATTCTGGGTTCCGCATTGCATTCAACATGTTCGACACAGATGGGAATCAGATTGTGGACAAGAAGGAGTTCCTAGTGGTGGGTGGTTTGTCCAAGAAATTCTGTGCATATGATTACACATAGTTTTTTAGATATGAAGTATTTAATGAGATCTTGTTTCAGTTATAAGAGCAGATCTTCATCATTTTTCTGTCAGAAGAATATTTAGTTTTAAAGAAAATATTTCAGTACATGTACCTGTTTTCATTTTGCTTCAATTTTTGTTGACTCATCTAGCCATAAGGTCAAGTGAACTGGTGGTACGGCAGTGCAACGGACATGCGTTGTCTATATTCAGCAGCTGCTGGACCAATTTCAGTGAAACTTTGTAGGAATTTTTCTTGGGACTTGGTCTACAAAAATTTTGTTCTGGGTGGCACCCCTTGCAAGACTGTGTCCTGCATAGCAACAAAATGGAAAACCAGTTTTTACTTCTTCTGAGCCAGTTTTGATCAAAACTGGTAGAAATATTTTCAGTTATTTCTAGCAATGGTACAGCATCCATTGCGACCAGGAGGAAAACATTTTTGGCTTCTCAAGAATGGCTGAGTCAGTTTCAGTCGAACTTGTTAGGAGTGCTTCTTAACATGTGCTTTATTAAAATTATTTCTGTGATGACTTCCCTGGCAACAGTGTGGTTTCCGTGGCAACCATTTGTTCTGGTATGCTCCCCCTTACTACTTTTGCCTTCACCAGAACTGCTTTGCCAATTTTGATCAGACTTTGTAGGATTGAGCTCTTTCAAAATTTTGGTTTTGGTGGTCCCCCTGGTGTTTGATATTTAATAACTGAGTGGAAGATCCTTTTTTGACTTCTTCTTTAGAACAACTGATCCAATTTTAATCAGACTAAGTTGGATTGTTTTTGTTGTTGATTTTATTGGCACCTTAAAAACATTATTGACTGTATCTTGCCAAGGAAATGAGAGATAAGTGTCTCTCCCAAGGACACACTGAGACAGCTAACACAGGCTGGCCTAGGTGTCTTTAACACCAACAACTCTGGGATTACAAGTTCATGCTATACCAAACTGAATTATCACAGCTCCCCAAACTAAGATTGTTTGGACATGATCTATCAAAATTGTATTAGGGGTCACTCCTCCAGTAATGCTATAGCTTCCATAACAATCATCTTGAAAACCTAACTTTTGCTCCACAAGGTCTGAGACAGCCCTAATCGAATTTTATAGGAATATTTGCTAGGACATTGCTTTAACCAAACTTTTGGATAGGAGGTGGCTTCTCTAGTATTTGTATGGCTTCCATAAAAACCATAAGAAAGCAGATTTTCAACTTTTCTCCAGAACAGGCTAGCCAGGTTTGATTCAACTTGGTTGAAAAGTTTCATGGGACATGCTGTACCAGAATTGTTTGGCACAGCTCCCATAGCAATGGTGTCACTTCTGTGGAAAACATATGGAAAACCTATTTCAGTTTCAGAAAGGCAAAGTAAAGTTTTGATCAAACTTTGTGTGATTGTTTCTTAGGATATGTGTTATCAAAATTTTGTCACATGTGGCTCCACTAGCAATGTTGTGACTTCCTTGGCAACAAGGTGGAGAGCTTATTTTTGACTTCTTTTGTAAAACAACTGAGTCAGTTTTGATCCAACTTGGTGGGAATGTTGGTTAGGTAATACTCCAAGTTGAGTGGCTGTGCTAACAATGTTTTGGCTGTCTTGCAGAAATATTTCAAGTTGGCTTCTGTATCAGTGGTGTGGTTTCCAAAGCATCCAGGTAGAAAACCTGTTTTCAACTTCTTCTGCAGCTAGCTGTCTCCAGCATGGCTCAGCCAACTTTGAGCAAGCCTAGTAGAATGTTCCTTAGGATATGTTGTGTTGGAATTGTGTTTAAGGTTCCACCCCTTGTCATGGTGTGGTTTCCATAACAACCACATCAAAAATGCAAGTCAAGGCAAGCTTTTATTGTAAGCCAATGATAAAATTTTTGTGCAAGACCATAATTCTGATAAAGGTGAGATCATCTGCTGTGGAACCTTTATATACCCAATTGATCAGTTAATGAGACATTGTATCAACAAAACAGTACAAGGTTATTTAATATGGTTTGAATTATTCAGAAGTTTAGTAGATAAAGGGAGATAACTCTGAAATTGACTTGTTCTGAGATGGCTGAAATTGACCATTGTACTTTCTTACAGCATGCATGTACATTAATTATTGTGCATTCACTTTTTTTATTGAATATGTTTTTCTGGAGTTCATGATTGTTGCAAAAGAACAAATTTAGATTTAACAATGAATTTAAATTTAAATTTAATCAACCATTGAACAGTGAGTATTGTGTGGAAACAAACAGCATCCCTTTTCCAGTCCACAAATTAAAGTATTAACTAAAATTCCATTTTGTGGCAAAACAATGAAAATCAATACCCATAAAAAAAAATAAATGAATTAAGAGTATCTTTAAATATATAGATTCATAGTTTATCATTTCTTCTATAATCCAGTCCTGGCAGTTGTTATGTTTTAGTTGTTTGCAAGCAAAGAATTTTTATATTACTGTGTACATTATTATATTTATCTTAATTGTACTTAAAATGTTGTATGCAGTAAAATCCATAATTAATCATATTTCACATTTTGTGATATTGGAACCTTGCAGCTTTACAGAATTTGCGTGTCACATGTTTGTCAATCGTTCCTCCATTATGCTATTCCATATTTTAAACTTGCAAGAATATTTCACTTATCTCAGGTTCTGTTTTTTTTCCCCTCAGTCTTAGGAATTGATATTCAGCATAATCAATCATTTTTGTGCCCCATACAATACATACCTATTACTCAAACATGCAAAATCAGGTTTATGGCATGGTGAGTATTAACCACTGAGGTATCAAGTGGTAATTGATGCCACATAATGTGATGGTAAAAGTGTAGGAGTGAAGGTAAATAGTGTTAAGAAAGAGGAGTGCTTGACACTTGTATGGTATGTAAGTACATAAAAAGCCATTATTGGCGACAGACTGGCGGTCAGGGAGTAACTGCTTGGTAAATGGATTGTTATCTCAATGCAGCTTGTTTTTATTTGGGAAGCAGGAGTTTTCTCATGCAACACAAAATGGATTCATATGACATAGAAACTTCACACAGAATTGGGGGCTTTCAATGTAGGTTTCAATGTAGGTTTCTCTGTATTTCCTATAAATTGTAGGTGCCCAAATCCAAACATCGTGGACCCTAACTGGCTGTTATTTAATGTATCCACAGATAAAGGGCCTTCATTGTTTCTTAAGATTGCTGTTTAAAGCATGCATTAAACAGCATAGACCCTGAATCTGCCTGTGCATGCAGTAAACTTTAAATCTGGTCATTTATTTAATGTATACCTATACAGTAGATATGTCTTAAAGCATGGTTATTTGAAAACTGAGATCATAATTTTGAACTGATGTTTGTGGCCCAGCAATATCTCTCTATGTGAATCTTGATTTATTGGTGGATTGCTGGATGACTCCACTCACCTATCACTTAAATGTTAATAGTTTGCACAACACAAGGGCTAGCACAACACTGCTCTCACTTGTTGTGTGTGTTGCATGATTACTGCCAAGCTGAACTCCTGTCACCTTGCTTGCAGGGGCCGCTCTAACACCTTCATGACTGCCATTTTATGACACACAAAAGTTATAACATTTCTCATCCAGTGTTCACAAAATGTTCAGTGTATACTAAAAAGAATGCGTTGTACTTTCATTGAAGTTTTACCGTATTAAAGAATGTTACCTAAATAACTGTGCTATGATGCGTGTGTATAATTTGGATTTTTAACATAGCTTTCAAAATTTTTCAGTCATATTGCTATGATGACTGCAGTGTGGCAGTTTATAGTGATGTCTGGCACTGGGGCATCATGCCACAGACATGTAACATCATGTCCTACCCAGTCATATTATCCTGACACCAGGCCAACCAGTTCTGACACTTATCTCTTAATGCTGAGCATCTAGCGAGGCAGTTGTTAGTGCTACTTTTATATGTCTTTGGTATGACTCAGCTGGGGTTCAAACCCATGACATTCAGCATCCTTGGTGGATGTTCAAACCAATCAGGTCACCGGAGTGGTCACTGTGCTATGACTTGCTGTATCTGTCCCTGCTCAGGTAGTCCATCAGTTAGTTGAACTACTGTGTATCCAATTTGAGCCTTGTAGTTTGACTTTTGAAGTTCTGCTGTTTTGTATTTTATCCAGTTAACCATCTCAACATAAATTAAACATGCCTTGATAATAGCTTTTTAAAATAGCACACCCTTATGCCTCACATGTGCATGTTGTGCAGGGGTAATACTGGACTCAAAATTTTTGGTAATTCTCTCTCCTGTCTTAATAGGTTAAGTGATGGGAAAATAGGACAGGTGAGTTATAGCTTACATTTTGTATTGGCAAAGTAAGTTCATCAACAGCTGGTTGTTCACTAACTCTTTAAGGTATGTAGTACCATATATACTCATTCATAAATTGGGTGTAAACAGTGTAAACACTGATCTGCCATTGCATAATGCCCTGGCAGATCAGTCTGTGTTGCTTGTTCTACTGGTTAGTCTAACAAACTGCATTATGTGATGACAGTTATGGAGTTGTCCAGTTTGCAGTTGGATCTGACTTAATGGTGAGAATATATGGTATTTATATACACAAATTCTAAATATGATAACAGTTTTATACAGTCGCATTTGTCTTTACAGTCACTTTTATTCAGTGGTCACCTCTTAACAACGGCCATTTTATGACAACCCCACCCCACCCCAGTTGGCAAATTTCCTATCTAAATGTCTTGTATGTAAAGGCCACTTGCCTTCTGTGGTTAGTGGCAAGGTGTTTCCTAATCAAACAATAGCTTCTCCCTGTCTTAAGCAGTGACTGGCATGTATCTGCAGCAGTGACCACTCAGTCTTTTTCTTCATGAGGGAGACATTGTTCCGATAAAGGAATACCTGAATTGATTTGTAAACATTTCTTATCTTGCTTTATTCATGTACTCCACTTACACTGATAGTGTAACTCAATAGTGCAAGAAAATAGTAATGTCAGATTCGAAAGCGAGGCAGTTTTTAAGATCACAGTAGAGTGTTGAAGCAGTTCATTCGCTGGATGTTGGGGAAAAGTATTTGTGTTGTCAGTGCAGAAATGGAAATCACCGTTTGTGCCAGTGTGATGGATAGTTAGGTATCTTCGTCTATTTTCCTGTGAATTAAAGTTATCTCTGAAGAAAAAAGTTTGTGTTTTAGAAGAGATACAAGTTACATTCTCTTTCATTAGTGTCAGGAGGGGCCCCAAGTGGCAGAGTGGTCTAAAGCGCTCACTGTTACGGATCACTGTTATCTCACCTCTGTCTGTGTGAGCTCGAGTCTCAGGCTCTGCCAATGTGGGTATGTGAGAAAGCTTGCCAGTAGCTTCTCTTGGGTTGGTGGTTCTTTCTGGGGTTTTCCCGGGTTCATCCTCCAACATTTATACTGGCCGCCATGTATAGCCTATCTTGTGCTGAAAAATGGTGTTAAACCCTATAACAACAACAACAATGTTTAGTGTCAGGGGTCATTTGGTATTCAAAATGCGTCTGTGAAGGCAGGTGAAATTTTGGTTCATGGGTCACAAAGACGTATATGGCTTCCTTTGGTTTTTTATTCATCACAGGCTTCTCACATAAGCCAGCTGTATTTTGATCTCAGCAAGCTGAACAACTGATTAATCCAAATATTGTATCAACAGCATGAAGAAGCTAAGATCGGTATAGATTTTAAGTCTGTGATGATTTCATTTTTTGGATGGAATAAAGTGGTCAGGAGACAGTAATCTTGTGTGGAATATAAATTTGGGAGAGAATAAAAAGTACCCATCTTATCTACAGTGCATATAATAATAATAATAATAACAATAATAATAATAATAATAATAATAATAATAATAATAATAATAAACTTTGGTCCATGGTGTTTGTTCAGAAACCAATTTGAAAAGGTCAACCTATTTACAGAGGTCACCTGTGCAAAGTGGCCAGTTTTACCTTTTCTCATAAGTGGCCACCAGTGACAGGTTTGGCTATATCTTAATCTGAAAATTGTTGCATAACTTTGTTAATTGCATGCTGTTAACTTTCAACCCAAAAACTAAGTGACTAATACTTGTCAAAGGCAAATCATGTCATTGATGTTTTGAGGTGAAATGTCTGATAAATTTATTAATTGTTTCACGGTTTTTAGTGTCAGACCTTCAGTTGCAGAGTATTTCATTTTGGGTTGGAGAAAGCTTTGCATTTCACTCACTGCATCTAGTTTCATATTTTGTGTGGTTTGAGATAAAATTCTAACTTGATGGATAATTTGAGAGTACGAAAAGTTGCTAATTTTGCGCAAAAGATGATTCAAGGCATATTTGTACTGATTTTTGCCTTTCCGTATAAGTATTTTAAACAAAAATTGTACAAGATTCACCATTTTGTGTAGAATATCGATGTGTTTCATTAAACTTGAATTTGTTGCATCGCGAAGTCAGTGTTGTTGTTCCTGAAGCAAATTTTATGACTGATGGTGACTACAAGTATTTCACCCCAGTATTGCCTTACCGTGATTCCTGATTGTGTGGTGTTTGAGGTGGAGAAAACCTGAGAACCGGAAGAAACCACCAATCCAGGAATGGCAACAAATGGCAACAACTTTACCCATGTATGTTAGTACCACTGGTATCAAACATGTTATGTGTGTGAGTCTCTCTCTCTCTCTCTCTCTATATATATATATATCCATTATGGGTATGTGAGAAAGGTGCAGATAACTTCTGTTGGGTCAGTGGTTCTTACCAAGTATGGCTTATCTCATGCCCCCCCCCCCAGGTAAACAACAAACACACACACACACACACACACACACACACACACACAAACACACACACACACAGAGCTATCCATGGCATATTGTATATGGTCAGTGTCTACATGCAAGGAGGGATGTATTTGACTTAAATACTGGTGCTCTCCTATTTGACACAAAATATTTCCGTTATAAGTACCTGAAATATTAGTATTACTACTATTATATACATGATGGTTGGTAAGGTAAGAGGCTTTTAGTATAAAATCATAAATTAATCATGGATACAGGATGCAGGCAAGCTAAATCCAATCAACGCCTACGAGTAAGGATGGGCTTTCTTTGTGCTCTACCATCATACAATGCACTTGCTGGATATACTAGTGCATAAGTGGGACCAATTGCAGACAGCACACACCCAGATCTACCATTGCATAATGCACCAGCAGATCTGGCTCGCTGCATTTTCTTTGGAGTTATCAGAAGAACAAATAGAATAGACTCTGATATGCTGGAATTATTACGCCATGCAAATCTGGGTCTATCTAGTTTGTTGGGAATAATTAGTTGAACAGACAACATAGATCCAGATATTCTGGCGCATGATGTGTTGACTGATCAGGGTTTATGCTTGTATATGAATGAATATATATATATATATATATATATATATATATATATATATATATATATATATACATATATATACACACACACACACCAGACAGAACGGAAAGTGCTATCCCTGGATTCTGTAGAAGAATGCTTGATAATAGTAGGCAGAATTAATATTTCAATACAAATAATACTATCATACAGGTTAGAGAATTTTTAATTCGTACTCTACAGAGATTCGAACCCAGGTCCGCGGGTAAACGGCACCCATTTTTTGGTGATGCGTGCTTAGTCGTGACGTAATATGGGCTGGTGCGTGCAGGCAAGGCAATGGGTGCTGTTTACCCGCGGACCTGGGTTCGAATCTCCATAGAGTACGAATTAAAAATTCTCTAACCTGTATGATAGTATTATTTGTATTAAATATGAGATGATAGCAGTGCACTGTCTGATTTGTTATAAGTCTAAACTATATTGTACATTGTAATTTTATTATCTGTGTTTTAAATAGAACATTTATCATTCTTGCAAAAATGTTATATTGGTGCTAATTATCCATCTAAGACATTACTACTTTTTTCTTTTAACAGAATTGTAACCTATTTGTATTTTCTGTTGCCTTCCATAGTGTAGATTTGTTTATTTATGTATGATAACTGTGCTTTATCTCTGTACTTTTTCAGGCAGGTAGATATATATATTCTAACCTTTTGCTGATCATTATACTTTTGAATAATTAATGCTATAATTGAATAATTAATGCTTTAGTTAGGTACAGTGCAATTCACCAAAGTTGAATAGAACTATATACATATTTAATGACAAACATTTTGTTACTGTTAATGTGTTGTAATATCAAACACAGAAACAAACACAACAAACTTTAGGAACATATCACAAAATCTTCCTCCACAAAACTTGCTGAAACTTCTAAGTAAATAAGCAGTTAGCAGCTTAGTTCTGTCAGGGAATGCATGCAGATATGTTTTTTTTTACACTTAAACAAATTTCTGGATAAGATGGTGCTACAACGTACTTTTCTAATAATTTATGGTAATCTCAGATGTTATAGACGATAAATATTTCGGAAGATCTGAGTCTATGCAGTTTGTTAGGAGATGTCGGTAGAACAAACAACATAGATGCGGATCTGCAGTTAGGAGTAATCAGTAGAACAAGCAAGACAGACCCTGATCTGCCAGCACATTATGTGATGGAAGCTGAGGGTCTGTGGTGTTTGCAGTTGAACTTGACTTATAAGTGAGTACATACAATATACTTTAGGAATAGTGTGAATAATTAAATCACTAGTGATTAAATCTTTGATCTTGTGCTTAAAGTTGATAAGGATTCATTGGTCCACAACTATAACGATATTCAAGGGAGCCGTAACAGTGTTAAAACGAGGTTCGTTACATGGAAAAATAGAATTGATGGCCATTCTGTGTTATGTCAGGAATTGTGTTATACCAAGGGACATTATGGTGGGTGTCCATGATAAAAGCTAATTAAATAAGAATCAATCCCATTTATGTCAAGTAAGTAGTTGAATGTGTGTAAAACTGATTGTTCAAGATTGAATTTATACATAAATATGCATATAATGAAGTGTGAAATGGTCAGCAAACCAGTGATATGTACTTTGACTTCCAGCGTAGAGGTCATTTTCTATTTTGCATGTTTGTTTCATTACCATTCTTTCATCCTTGTTTATGTTCAGTTTTACACCTTGTGTGTTGTCATTATTCACAGATTAACCTGCAGGAAAACCTCCAGCTTCTGTTTCTTCAAGGTTTTAGATTTAGCAAAACTTACATAGGCTTTTTTAAAAAAATTCTTTATATTTCATTATGTAGCTAAACACTTTTTTTCTTGTTCCTATTAAGTGCAGCATTTGTTGTGCATTTTTGTTTTAAAAGTTTAAAGATCATGATGTATTTGAGACTTTTCTTGCTGGATTTAGATGTAGATATTTGCTCTTTTAATGAATATTTTGGCTTAGTTGCAATTGATGGTCCTAGATTTTTCTATGCATATCTTTTTTTCTCTTCCTAAAATGCAATTAATTTTGAAAAAACATTCCAGTGATGTAGGGGAGGTAATTCTTGCAAGCACATTAATCAGTACTGCAATTGGATTGTCTAACCATTTGCCAACTTTATAAGAGAATTGCACTATATCTAATAGCATGTAACAAAAATATCCATACTTTATCATTTTATTTCCATTTTTGCCAACTTTTCTGCTCTTTGTTCTTAGAGATCGTATAATCTCATGGCCAGGCATTCACTATCAACCTGTTGTGTTTGGCACTGATAAACAAAAACAAAATGGTAAGGATTTGTTTCAGATATAGTTAAAATGTTTATTTTTAATTTATTTGTTTATTTCAGTTGGAATCCTTCTTCACACTTCCCCCTCATGAACGCAAGTTTGTGCCAAGAGAAAGCTCAAAACTGACAGCTTTACTTGACGTATGTTCAGTACATAGGATCCGCATGACCTCTATAGTCATTTGACCATCTTTGCTATCATATTACATAGATAGATGCAGTTTATATTCATTAATAAAGGAAGCCCCCCAAAATTAACAAATATTATAATCAAAAAATGTTCATGAGCCAAAAAATGTTCATAAATTTATTTAGGATAGTTATTGTTTTTACAATAGATTATAGCGCAATATAGTATACAGATTTTATTACAACAAAGTGTACAAGGGTTGATGCAAACATTTGTGCACAGTATAAGATGTATAAAATTTGTTGAAAGTGATAGGTTGTTGAGTTGCAACAGTTTCTTAAAGGTTATACCCAGAGCAGCTTAAAATAATGTTTCCATTTTTAAAGTTTTTCATTTGTTAATATGATTTCAATGCGAAAAATCCCCGTGAAATTACAGTATTGCATCACATGACAACGCTTTTTTAGTGACTTCATTGTGGTAGAAAATAGTGGAATTTGATCTGATGAAGACCCTTACATTACTAAATGTGTAAAATTGTACAAAGTTGGATCTTGGATATGGTGCAATCCAGAGAATCCTAACATGGGAAAAAGAAAATGGGCTAGGTTTGGAATAATGATCTAAGAACTGCATAGCAGTGTTAGGTTATGACACAGTGTGGCAAACCTGCTCCAGTGTCTTGACCAGACCATGATGAAATGGATCTACTGGAAGTTCATACATGGCAGGACTTGACTTGTGACATTCATATATGTTCCAAGTGTCCTTACCAAACCATCAAAAAATGGTTTGACAGGTGGTTCATATGCAGCGTGATTCTTGTCATTCATACTTACCTGAGGTGTCCTTACCAGATCATCAAGAAGTGGATCTGTTGGTAGTTCATATGTGGAACAAGTTGTAACATTCACACTTGCCCAAGTTGGCCGTACCAGATTATCAAGAAATGGATCTGCTGGTAGTTCATACTTGGAAAAACTCAGTTGTCCTTACCAAACCATCAAGAAATGGATATGCTGGTAGTTCATTTGTAGAACAAGTCATTTGTCCTTACCAGATCATCAAGAAATGGATATGCTGGTTGTTCATATGTGGAACAAGTCAGTTGTCCTTACCAGACAATCAAGAAATGGATATGCTGGCAGTTCATATGTGGAACAAGTCAGTTGACCTTATCAGACTATCAAGAAATGGACATGCTGGTTGTTCATATGTGGAACAAGTCAGTTGTCCTTACCAGACCATCAAGAAAAGGATATGCTGGTAGTTCATTTGTGGAACAAGTCAGTTGTCCTTACCAGACCATCAAGAAATGGATATGCTGGTAGTTCATTTGTGGAACAAGTCAGTTGTCCTTACCAGACCATCAAGAAATGGATATGCTGGTACATGTAGTACATACCTGGAACAAGCACAATATTTACACCCGCACCAGGTGTCCTTACAATACCATTAAGAAATGGATCTGGTAGTAGTTCATAAACTGGAAGCAATAATTTTATAAAAATTTTCAGATTCTGTTTAGAAATTGTATATATTAAATATAATGTTTCAGGTCCAGTAAATTTATTTTCATGGCTATCAGCTTGCATGGTTTTGCAAAACATGACATTTTTGTTAATGATTGGGCAAGGAGTATTGTTTGAACAAGTATTTAATTATTTGTTTTGTACAATCCATGAAGTCCACAAAAATTGACACCCATGAAAATGAGTTAATTCACAGTATGTACCTTGATTTAATTTATTCCTGTACAGGTGACATTTGCTATACACCAATTTGATTTACATGCTTTCATTTTAATGCCATTTTTAATGAAATAACATTCAGTTTGTTCCACTGTGCTCATTTTATGCCATTGCTTGTGCCATGTACTTTGACTTACATGTGGCTCATATACATGCATGTGCGTGCATCTCATCACTCATTGAGTTAGTGTAATTACTTTTGATTTATGCCAGTTTCAATTTATTAATGCAATATGGTGTAAATTGTGTGTCACCAGTATCAGTGTTCATGAATTTTTTATAAGATCAACACTGTAAGTTAACAAAAATTTGTTGTAAAGATGGAACCTTTAGAAAATTCACAAAAACTTTATGATGTTGAAATAATTATAATTTATTGTATGTTTGTGAAGAATAGTTTTTAAAACTTTAGGTTTAAAAAAGATGGCAAGAAAAGTAGATGGAAACTAGATAAATAAAACTTAACTTATTATGCCCTGCAAAAGTTTTAAATGAAATTACTTTATCATTTTATCAGTATCTTTTATAATAGCTACCAGTTTATGTTATATGTCTGTATAAAGTTTTCACAAATTTAGCAAAACATCGAGGGAGAAAAGTAGGTTACAAATTAGTTACAGATGTCAGTATAATCTTTGAGATCTGCATGTTAATGAGGTGATCTTGCATCTATTCGGCGGATGCTGTTACCAATTTAGAGGAATACATTTCTGATTCTGTTTTGATCGGACTTACATTGCATGTTTATGTCATGAAGGTCTTGCACAAGTTCTATAATGAATGAGATAAAAATGAAGTGATCTTGCATTTGATTGGCTGAGCTTATTGCAACTCTGGAAGCCATAGGTATTGCAACTCTGGAAGCCCTAGGTATTGCAACACCCCATGGCACCATCTCAAGCCATTTATCAGAAAAAAGAGTATATTTTTACTCCAGAATTTACAGCCATGCTCAGATCGTTGAATTACATTGAAACTTACCAAAAAACAAATTTTGTCTTTTTTTCGGATTCCCTTTCCACCCTGAAAGCCTTGCAAAACCTTAAATTGGACAACCTATTGATATCCCAGATCGTATAGAAACATGATGTTTGCATATGATTTGGCTTTCTAGTCGTGGGTTTTAAGGCTAATGAAAGGTCAGAAAAAGCAGCCAAAGCTACTCCGCAGTCACTTATTTCCAATTGGAGGATTCCATGTTATATGAATCAGCATATTCTTCATGCTAGGCAAAGTATGGAATGAATACTCCAATGAAAAAATCTTTATGAGAAAATCCTGAATTTTAGAATCATTGTAGTTATACAACAAATTTTGACCATATGTTTTAAGAAGTTTGCATTTTTTTCATTATCTTTTTGTTTATCTTTTACAGAATTTAACTGTCTTTTTTTATCTTGTTTTACTTGTGTTGCATTCATTTGGAATGGTTTATCTTCCTAATGATTTTGTGCAATTCTTCTTCGATAGAATTTAGAACTTTTAATTGGCACATTATGGCTAATATTGTACTGAAGTTAAATGGTAATACATACATACATACCTTTTATATGTGCTTTTGACCAAACTAGGAGTTACATTATTTGAGAATTTCTGTCTGGGTGCAATAATTTATTGTTTAGAAAAATATGTGTCACTTTGAAGAAATAATTAGGAAGCAGACAAATAAATCTCATTTTATTCTCCACTGATGGTAATGCAATGCTCTTTTCTTATTTTAACCCACTATGCTTCATTCTATTATTGATCATGATACACAAGAAAACATGGCAGATTTGTGTCTTATAGGTCAAAACAAGGAGTGTCATAGACAGTTTGTTAACATGTTGTGAGTTCTTGTATGCAGATTAAAAAGTTTTGAAGTCATAACTTACCAGAGAAAGTTCTTTATAAGATTCACTACATCAAAATTATTAAATATTTATGAAAGAATAATTTTTGCTTAAGAGTATCACAAGCATATCGACATGTTACCTGAATTATGAAATAATGAGCCAACTATTTTACTAAAACTCAAATAAAGAATGCTTGGCTGACCATATTCAGGTCTCTCTTCAAATATCATAATTTTTCTGAATAAAAATTGAAGAATTGGAAAAAAGTAACTTTCTGCACATCAAATTATATGTATGTATAAAGATTTTAAGTGTATATTTACAAATCAGTTTTCATTTGAAGTAAAATGTATGAATATTTTGAGTGACAGGTGCATCCCACTTATTTTCCATACAAATATTTTTAACTAAATGCAAGAAAGAGATAACATTATTTGAAAATGTTAGGGTTAAAATAAACAGCAGTATTGAAAGTCATTTTTATTTTGACCAAAAAATACAAATGTTTGCAAGTCCGAATGGAAAAATTTATTCAATAGAATTTCAGCAGATTAGAAAAGAAGAAACAAATATTTTCAGTGATTGCCAGGAACCATGTTTTGATATTAATGTTTAGGGAAGGTAGCAAAGCTGGTCAAAATGAAGAGCTATGCGCATTATCAGGGCTATTTTCAACAGTTTCAATGTATCTTTTTGTACCTATCATTTTCCCAATCTTGCCATCTATCATCCTTACCTGCTGTAAGCTTTTGCCTGGTGCCTGTTTGCCTGCATGTATTAAGCTTGGTGTTATAGTCGCCATTTAATGTATGCCATTAATCCATACTCTTTCAGTTTTGGAAGCTTCTAGACTGGAAAAGAGAGTGCAGTTTAATATGATGTTGATTTCTGTTGAGCCTTTATTTTCGTCTGGAGACTTTATTTCAAATCCTGTGGTGTTCAGCTGCAATCATGCCTTTCCTGAAAAAAAAAAGAAAACAAAATGTGTATTTTTTTTACAATCATGTTGATAAAAATTCTTATTTTCATTGAAGTGAACTCTGCCGTACATTTCATAGGCAAGAAATTCCTAAGGATGGTTGACAATTTGTTAAAGGGAAGTAAATATAAAAGGTGTCAAATTCATGTGAGATCTGTATAGAGTAGGTGACATAGTTTTGTGTTCATGTATGATTTGATTTTAAAAATTGTACATTGTAGGCTATGTTTATGTTAGTGTGGCATGTCAGCATGGTAAGAGAATAACTTTTCATGTTTTTACCTGGTTGCTCTGGGATTCAAGAGATTGACTACCAATATATACATCTGTACATATAGGCCCTATCAAGTTAGAATCCTGAGTTGATCAGAAGCTCTCCTACCTGGAGCATCCTATGATTATGTCACAATGATCTGTTTGCTTTCCTGTTCTGAGCAACAAAAAGGTTCACACAAGCAATAAATTAATGTAATTTTGTAAATGAGCTGAAATGACTTCACTGACCAGAGCTTCCATGCAACCCTTAGGCAGGATTCCTATAGCATCTTATAGCTTACGATGGATGGTGTTTTAATCTGATTCCTTTGAACTGCATTTTGTAAACATGCACACCTACCTAAGCCTTAAGGGGTTATCCCAGAGCTATTGTAAACCCAGCCTTATTCAGGCATGTATGACTCTGTAAGAACATCCTGTGAAAATAACCAGAAAATATCCCAGAGATAGTTATCAATACAGGCAATCATGTCGTCATAAAGAAACATGCAAACCAGTAACAGAAGGACATCATTCATTGTCCACTGGAGTTAGTCTTATTCAGAAAACCTCATAAATTTTACACCAGACCACCTTTACCATAGCTTTTCTTGGGCTTTCTTCACCTACAGCCAGCATAGGAATAAAGAAAATGGCGAAATGTACCCTGCAGCTTGAATTCATTAAGCTCAGCTTTTGATTGGCTTATTCATGATCAGTAGTGTAAAATGATTGGCTGATTCATGATCAGTAGTGTAAAATGATTGGATGATTCATGATCAGTAGTATAAAATGATTGGCTGATTCATGATCAGTTGTGTAAAATGATTGGAGAGAATTTATATAATCTGCATGGCTAACAATGAAGAACAGTTTCAATCCCATTTGGACAAGCAGATAAGGATGGGCTGCTCTGGAACGTAAGTAAAAGTTATGTGTTTGACCATCCCATTGTTACAAGCAAGAATATGCTATATGATCCAAAGTACATTACTTTGAAGAAAAAACATTAGGAGTACAAATGTTTGAGAAAATTAAGCATCATAAAATAATTATACAATCAAGGTACCAAAATCCTGCAAGATACCCAAATCCAGCCCTTTTAGCCTTGCCAGTAGCCTAATTAGAAGTACATGTATTAGAATCATATAAGAAGTACAAATATTTGAATCATATTAGAAGTACAAAGTATTTGAATCATAAGTGTTTGAATCATCATTTCACAAGCCACATGTGAAAATCTGCTGGGCTTTTGATTCATTCATGGCTGATTGCAATAAGATTTTCTTGTTTCTCATGAATATGTATGAACAAAACTAGGTCAACAACAGGTCGATAGAATAAACTTTTACCCATCAATGGAAATGACTGGTAGGTGTGTTTGGAAGAGAAAATCTGATTGGCTTACTCAGGCAGCATAAAAAATTATTTTGGGTCAAACTAAACTAAAATTTACTTGGGTTCATAATGATTGTTTAAGCAGGTTTATGTATGTTTGTCATGAGAAATGAGGGAATCTTACTGCAGGAAACCATGGGTGAAAAGAGCTTTGTGGATTTCTGCCTGAGGTTTGTGATGACACATATGATGTGTAATTTTCTGTACAGTTTTAATTTAGCCATGTTAAACTTTCTTTTGGAGGTCACATTTTCTAAATCCTATTACAAAAGAAAAATTAAGAACCAGATGTAACGGTTCATTGTTATCCATAAATACAACTTTGTACTACAGAAGTCCCTTATCTGTGAATCAGCAATAACCAGTAAATATCCCCATGCCATGAAAACAAAAAGAGATCAACAACATATAAAATCCTGTTTTTAATTACTCTACACATAGACCAGAAGAACATGTGTGCTGGCATGTGCTGGGTATCTGTCTATTTTCTGTTCATCAGTTAGCACATGTTTATTATTGCTGTTCCTCCTAAACTACTTTGAGGATTACACTGAAACTTCACACATACATTCATCCCTATGCCTGGTTGGTCCTTATCGATAATGGTGCCACTTGGGTATCAAATATGGTCATGACAGTCACCACCACTATCTTGAAGATGTTGTTATTGATGCTCCTGAACAGATAGTAATATCAGTATGGTGTTTCATGAAAAGGTTTCTTATAATGTCAGGTTGATCCTAAATAAATGTGGTGCCAGTCTGACTTTCAATATGGCCTCGATACCAGCCATGTTGACAGTATTGTTATTGTTACTGTTTCTGAATAGAAAGTCATATTAACATGGGGTTTTCACTAAAAGACTTTTTCTGATGTCTAGTTGGTCCTAAATGAAAAGGGTGTTGACCAATAATTTCCAGCAAACAACATAGACCCCTATATACTGTGATATAATGTGTCATTAGATCAGAATCCAGATCAGAATCTATTCTGATCACTTTGTCAGTGATTTCAAGAGATGTATATCCTTATCTGTTATGATGTGGCAGAAGATCAGAGATGGTTGATTTACAAGTAATTTGTAGTAAACATTGTGGACCCAAGTCTTCTGGCACAAAATGAAATGTCAAGTTTAGGTCAATGCTGTTTGAAGTTGGATGTACACTAAGCATGGCTAAATGCACTATTTTTTCCTTGGACTTCATATTGAACTGGTCAGTTTACATCTGTTTAGTATCAGGAAAGAAAATTGATTCATTTATTTGTTTTGCAAACAAGTTATTAACAAAAGAGCTGTATTGAGATTGAATGTTAAAACACTGAATTAATTGTCTGTAAGAAGTACTCACTTTTTGCCCCAAAATGCAGGGGGAGGAGGGGGGCACATAAATTTGGTATGCTATGTGTTTCTGGAACTAAATCTGTGTAGCAGCTAAGAATGAGGAGGAAGTTGTTGAGGGGAAAGGAACCTTAAAAAGTTAAAAGGCTGTTCTTAAGAGTAAAAATATCCTTAAAAAAAAAAATGTTGTAGGTAGAGTGGATATGCTTGTACAGGATAGTCGAGACAGAAGAAAGTCTCCATTTTCATAATGGGCCGGGTAAAGTTCAATACAAGAGTTGTAGGAAACACAACTAAATTATGCATCTTTAGTAAAATTAAAGTCACTTCTCGCCTGCTAAGTTTCGTTTCCTTCATATATAAGACAGCGACAAATAGATTTTATTGGGAATTCTCAGTTGTGTCTTATATGTATTACTGCTCCGATTGGGTCAGTTAGCTGTTGTTGCATCCTATTGTAGTCCCTAGAAAGATCATTAAAGCAAGGGATGATTACTGAAAATCACAAGTTTGGGGTTATGCTGAGTTCTTCCACTTGCAGGAAAGTTTACAATATTAAAACAAATAAATTTAGACAGAGAGCATAAATTTAAATAAAACAAGTTGTATAAATTCGTGAAGTTTAACCTTTGGGATTAAATGTAATAATCTATAATTTAAATTAAAGAAAAAATATAAAATTGAAATAAACAATGACGTGCTAAGTAGATAAATTATATATAAAATTAGTTTTAAAGGGAATAAATTATATATAAAATTAGTTTTAAAGGGAATAAATTATATATAAAATTAGTTTTAAAGGGAATGTAGTGTGTTTATTTGCCACTTTACTTGCATTGCTGAACAAAAATCTAGCAAAGCCGCTAAACACAAAAAATGGTCTTGCCATATTAAAATGTCTGCAAGATTTTCTGTTATTAATGACATACACTTGTGTATTCAGTTTTTATTTTAATGTCATCTCATATTCATTGTGGTTATTCTAAAATTATTTTTAAGTTTATTTAAGAAAAAATTATGCTCTTTCTCTTGACATACTTCCATTTTTAATTACAAAGAGCAAAGAAACCCACAACCTAAGAAATCAATTCTGAATGATTTGATAGTAGATCAGAGCATATGATATGATGGAGGCGGGGAGAATGAACCCACAGCCTTCTGGTCATGGGTCCTATGCCTCAGTCATTGAACTACCGTACTTTTCTCGGTGGGTATCTAAATGGTTCATAGTAAAGAACCCAGAGGGATAAGGACAGACCCAGATATCCATGATGACTGTTCAGGTTTACTCCCAGTATTGTGCTTAGTTAGGTTATGTAAACTTAATGGCAGGGCTTTGAACATTTCCTAAAGTTAAGAACTGAGGGACATAAAATAATGTAATCATGGTGCATCTGAATCGGTAAATACTGGATATACTCAACAAACAACATAGACCTTGATTTGCCATTGTTTAATGTGCCTGAAGCTCAGAGTCTATGTTGTTTGTTCTACAGATTACTCCTAACAAACTGCATACTTGGTTATAAGTTGAGTCCAACCAAAAATATCATAGCTGCTGATTTGTAGTCACATATTGCATTGGCAAATCGGGTCTGTGTTGTTTGGTTTTCCATTTACTCCAAATAAACTGCAAAGATCCAGATCTGTGGGTTCATGACATGACTGCAGATCAGGGTCTGTACAATTTTCAGTTGGATGTGACTTATCAGGGAGAATGGATGGTATCTTTAAAATACATGTATATGCTTCCGTGTTGCAACAGATATATTAGTGTAACAATACCTTATAAACAAGCATCTTCATATTAGTATAATATACTTTATAAATAGGTGTGTTCATGTTAGTGTAATAATACCTTGTAAATAGGCATCTCATATCAGTGTAATAATACTTTATAAAGAGGCATCTTTATTTTAGTACAGTAGTACCTTATAAATAGGTGTTTTCATATTAGTGTAATAATACCTTGTAAATAGGCATCTCATATTAGTGTAATAATACCTTATAAATAAGCATCTTCATTTGTGTATAATAATAACTTCTAAATTGGTGTCTTCATATTAGTTTAATAATACCTTGTAAATAGGTGTCTTCATATTACTGGTAATAATACCTCATAAATAGGTGTGTTCATATTAATGTAATAATACCTTATATACATGTCATAGGCATCTCGTATTAGTGTAATAATAACTTATAAATAGGTGTCTTCGTTTTAGTGTAATATACCTTATAAATAAGTGTGTTTGTATTAGTGTAATAATATGTTATAAATATGTGTGTTCATGTTAGTGTAATAATACCTTATAAATAGGCATCTTGATATTAGTGTAATAAATACCATATAAATAGACATCTTCATATGACCAAATAGGCATCTTCATATTACTGGTAATAATACCTTATAAATAGACATCTTCATATGACCAGTAGTGTAATAACACCTTATAAGTAGGCATCATAATAGTAGTGTAATACCTTATAAAATAGGCATCATAATAGTAGTGTAATAACACCTTATAAATAGGCATCATAATAGTAGTGTAATACCTTATAAAATAGGCATCTTCATATGCAAGTTTTTCATTGTAATTAGAATTGATTCACTCCCAATGACCAAAAATAGAACAAAATGATGTTTCGAAATTTATCAAATAATATTTCATTGTGATAAAGTTGTTTTAGTGGCATTGCTTAGGGACATGGTTAAAAAAAAAATCCAAAGGTCTGTGATTGTGTACTTGTTGATGGTAAGATGTAGGTTATCAAATTGTACAGATATCTAGCAGCATAATTTGCCAAAGATGTGGTATGGTCCTAAATTTGTTAGGAACATAAGGAGCCTGTGGGTGGTTGGTTCTTCTTCGAATCTGTGCATCTGCATATATATCCTTGTAATATTGGAATGGTTGTGGGACACACTTTATTCTAACTGCTAATTATGTGCAATATCAGTGTAGCCTCAAATGGAACATATTAAAAGTAAACCTTTAATTTTGCATCCAAAGTAACTAAAATATGCATGCGTCATTTAATACAGATTGACTTGGTGGTGTGAAGAGTATTCATATAAATAATCATTAATTGTTACTTATAGAAAGTAACTTGGTGCTTTGACAGGTAATATATAATGGTCACTTACAGAAAGTCAAGCCACAGCAATCATATGTTTTATGTTTTCCTATAAATTCTTTTTGACCTTTGATCGTGTACATTATATTCATGAAATGATAGAAATATTTCAGAATGATGAAATGGTCATGTTATAGCAAGGTCCAAAGTGGTTCATATGTTACCTTTTGTAATGTTTTAGAATAAGTATTGAATAAATATATTGAGTACAGAATAAGTAAACAAATATGTCCCCATTGCCTTATTTATTTAAGAAATTCAAGAAATATCTTGCAGTCTTTTTCATTTTTAAAAAATAAGTTCCTAATCAAGCAGACAGATTGTGCTCTTGATTGATGGCACTATGTTGGAACGGGCTAATCACCAGATCTTTTGTGAGTGTGCTGTGCTATGGCCTTTTGATATATATATATATATATATATAAACATGCACACACACACACACACACACATGTCTTAATGCACATAGAATGTAAGTTTCCAAAATATACATCACCATTTCAACTTCTAGGAGAGTATTTGTTTTTCTTAACTGCATCTTTCTTTTGATTCCAAAAATATTTGTTTCAGTATTTTTTAGCTGTTGATCATAAACCAGAAGAGCTTATGGGATGGCCTTTTGTCCATTGTCTCTTGCCTATCCATCTGCTAGCACAACTTTATTAGCACTATTCCTCCTAAACTACTTTTAGAATTGCCATAAAAGGTACCAATCCAACATACAACATAGCTATCATGGCAGCCATTTTGATTATCTTGTCATTATTCCTCCTGAACAGATGGTCATATGGATGTGGGGTTTTCATTAAAAGACTTTTTGACTTGCAGATGGTCCTTAACAAAACTGGTGTCAGTCTGAGATGCAGCAGCTACCATTGTGTCCCTCTTGAAAATCGTAGGATTATTTCTCCTGACTGGATGATCATATTGACATGGGGTTGTACCTGAAATACCTTAAATGGCATGTCCAAAATAAAAATGGTGTTCATTTGATATCTAACATGGCACTCAGGCAGTGATCTTGAAAATCATATTGTGGCTGCTTCTTCAGTATGGATAGTCATATTGACATGGGGTTTTCACATAATGGTTGCTTATGAATTATAAATGGTTCTGATTGAAAATGGTGCTGATTTGACATTCAGCATTGTTGGCAAGGCAGTCCTTTTGAAAATATTGTCATTACTGATTTCCCTGTATGGATGGTCATTTTGACAATGGGTCATCAATAAAGACTTTTTATGGTATGTAGTTGGGCCTGTTTAAAAAAAATGATGCAGACATGACTTACCAATATGTCCAGTATAGTACCTGCCACAGAAATTTGTTATGACTACTCCAGAACAGATGGTGACAGCAACATTGGGTTTATAATAAAACACTTGGTATCATGTGTAGTTCAGTGGTTAATCCATTGAACTTTTGATGGATGTTGGTTAAATTCCTCCAACTGGATCAGCGTAGATCACTATTGGGAATGGCAATTTACTGTACCTGGCCCAGTGTGATATAACTTTCACAGCATTTGCTATGATGTAAAACACCCGCCAAGTCCAGCCTATATTAAAATGGCTACCTGCTTTTCACCAAATTATTGGAACAGTTTTAGCAGATCATGAATAATGGTGCTAGTCTAACAGCCAACATGACTGGTCATCAATAGTATCTTCATATCCTCTACTCCAATTGAAGGAAAGGGTGTATTTACATTTGGTTTTCACTGAAACATGTCTTGCGATAGGTAATTGGTTTTGCATGAAAATTGTGCAGATTTGACCAGCAATATGTTTATGCCATTGTGAATAAGTTTGAAAACCAAACATATTTGAGCTTGTGGTGAAGTCAAAGGTCACTTTGTTGACCTCAGCTTCCTTTATGTCCATCTTGAAAATCTTTTTATGGCTGCTACTCCTGAGCAGATGGTAGTTTTTAGAATGGGCTTTTCACTTAGGTACTATAACTTATAGCAGGTCCTGAATATAAATTATGCCGATCTGACCTTCATGACCTTTCTGAAATTGGCTATACGCCCTCTTTGCCCATGCTAATTTACGTAAGATGCTTTCCTTCAAAAAATAAGAAATTGTACTCACTTCTTACATGAACTAAAGAAAGATAAATTTGGAATTTGAGGCAAATCAGAGCTTTTGAGGTATATTGATTCAAAGTTCTAGTATATTTTCTGTATTTTGGTTCAGGTTGTGGGAACGTATAATACATGTTGACCCACATAATGTAATGGCATACATAATGAATATTGGAGTCACTTATATGCTGTTGCAGTAAAACTTTGAATTTGAAGGACACTCACTGTGTCCACAAAGTAATGAGTTAGAATTTAAATCCAAGCTACATTTGGTTTATTTATTTGCTCTTTTAATATGAGAGCAGTACCATTCTGTAGAAATTGTTTCATATTATATTATTCCATTCACTATTTGTTGCCTCCAGAAGTTCAAGGACATGAAAAGGAAGGGATGATCCATTCCTGTGATATCTATTCTTTAAACAGATAAGGAAAATAACAAAATACTCCAAATATAACAGCATGACCAGGATTGTTAATATTTTGAAATCTTGACTTAAATACAAGTTTATCAGAATAATTTTTATCACATATCTTCTTTGGTTTATATCTCCTTTCTAGCACCCTTGCATGCACCAGGAAACCATACTTTGAACTATGTACAGTCATATCCAGGGCAATCATGGTATATCATTAAATCCAATCCAAACATGTATGTTGTATACCAGGAACACATTATGAGATACAAGTTAATTGCAACATTTTTGTAAGTTAATGTTTCATATTTCAGGGAGAACGTTTATCAAATGTTCCATTCAGTTTTTTTTCATTTTTAAATTCGGATTTAAATTGTTTATATAAAATGTTAGCATATTCCATGAGAAAATGTTAAACTGCATTTCATTTGATGACCTTAAATGGATTGATCTGCATCTTTATTTAAAATGTTTTGTCAGGCAATAAACATTACCTTTGTAAGAGTATACCATGGTTTCCCTGATGCTGATGTTTGACAGTCTTATCATGCAACTTGCTAATTGTCTAATTTTCCCCCCTAACCTTTCCAACAGTTGGAAAGTGTTTTCAGCAAGCAGCATGTGGAAGCCGAGCCGGAACAGCTGAACAAAACTCAAGTATGTGATTCACAAGCCACAAAATATAATTTGTGTATTTTTTAAAATTAGATTCGTAGAAATGTACAGAGGTCGTGTTAACACAAAATTGTGCATCTGGATGTAAAATGTACAATCTGGACAGAAAAGATATGTCTTGTTTCCATGCATCTTTGCTCGCCAAGGTTCTGATATGATAACCCTATCTACACCTTGGTGGATCGAACAGATATATTGGTGCTTTCTCCTAGCAAAATCAATTGGATTTCATGAGTTGCCTCCATTAGTACTTACTGCCAACTAACCGTTAGCATGGTGCATTGTATGTTGACCAAAAATTGTGGAGGCATTTGACCTAAAAAGGTTGCTTTGTAACTTTAATATCGAAAGTATGACTATGTTCCAGAAGGAAGCCATTACAGGTTTATTTGAGTGAAAGGTATTTGTGCGAACACTAACTGGCAGTGGAAATTGCTTATTTATCAGTTCATTCAAATTGTGTGCTCCCCTTGTCTTGATCATGTAGGAACAGTGTTCAAATTTGAACAACTTAATTTTGATTGGATATGGTGGCGTGCTGCCGCATCGAATGAAATTCACAGACCCGAAGCACAGAAATAACTGTTCAACATGCCAAGGTGTAGTTGGGGCTATCACATCAGAACCTTGGCTAGCGAAGATGGTTTCCATGTAAAACAGCAGATCAGGAGTTGGATGCAAATTCGGGAAGCAAAATTTTTAATGTTTGAGTCCAGAAACAGGTTTATAATGTTTGTGCTCTGAAACAGGTTATAAAAAAGCTAGTGCGACCTCTGAAGTTAGTTTGCATGGTTAGAGTAGTTTAATGTAGTGACTCGTAATCATAAGCATCCAGTGTCAGCAGTTTTGGAGGAATATGCTATCCTGAGGCCTGGGACAAATGGAGAATTTGGATGGGCAAATAAAATTAACCCTTACTTGCCTGGAACTGTATATAGAATAAGAAAGAAAGGTCCAGGATACATAAAATCTTGATTCCTGCAATAGTAAGATTTAGGATTTTTTCAGCCCTAAATGTGCCAGTTATGATTTGTAGTACATTATTATGTTTTGAGTAAATGTTAAAAGATCCACAAATAACAATTTTGTTTCTTTAGTATTATATTTCGTACTTTTATTTCTAATTATCTAAGTAGAAAGTTTGTTGAAAATATGATTCATGAGTTATCAAACATCATGTGTACTTTAGGCAGACCAGTATCTTTTTAGCTTTACTGCTATCAGACCAGAAGAGATAATGGGTTGGTTTGCTGTCCATCATCCTCTGTCTATCCAGCCATTAGCACAGATTTGTTATATCTACTCCACCTTAACTGCATTGAGGATTGCCATGAAACTTCATACACAAATTCTTCCCATAGTCTAGTTGGTCCTAAATCAAAATAGTGCAACTGAGACATCTAGTATGGCTGCCACAGCTGCCATCTTCAAAATTTTGTTATAGCTGCTTCTCCTGAATGTCAACATCATATCATAAAATCAACAGTTTGTGTTTAGAATATTGTGTGAATGTCACTGTTTATTTTTTGCAAGATTATCATGATTTAACAAAGGAACAATCCAAATTTAAAAGGAAATCTGTTTGTTCATACTTCAGTAGCATTTTGGAGGAAATGCAGCTGCAACATTATTATACTTATGATGTCTAGTTGGCCCAGAATTAAAATGATGCTCTGACATCCAGTATGGCTGCCACCGCAGCTATTTTGAAAATTCTGTTATTGCTCTACTTCCTTTGAATAGAATATTATATTGACATGAGGTTTGACCAGAAAACATTTTGTGATGTCTAGTTGGTCCTAAATTGAAAGTACCGGTAGTGCCAGTCTGATGTCCATTATGACCAGAACAGTGGCTATCTTGAAAATCTTGTACAGGGCTCCAGATAAGCAATGTATTTGTGTAGTTTATGCAAACTCACTTAAAACTTGTAGTTAAATTTTTCAATATTTCAGATTAAGAAAAAACATCTGTCAGCATATTGCTGTAGCCATAAGCGAAGTCCTTGTCGTTTCACGTGATAAGCGAAGTCCATTTTTTGTGCTTCATTTGATCAATCTAAGCTACGCCATTGGGGAAAGTTCTTGATGGTCCATGAACATTTGAAATCATAGTACATGATCATTGTGATAATGAACAATCATATATAGCAATATCATTGAATGCACTTTAGATTAATTTTGGTTATTTTGGTGCATTCGAAAAGCATTAATAGTTTCTTGGTGATTGGGATGCCAGGTGAGGGACTTAAATTGGCTAATGTCAGGATTCCAGGTGAACAATATAAGTAGCTAAACTCTTAACTGCAGATGCTACAAAGTGCACATAAAAGTGGCTGAGATAAAGCTGTCTTCAGAGCTGAAAATTACAGTTTTTGACAGTTTAAAAAATGTTCCCAATAAACAAGACAGTTTGTATGGTTTCTTTTGTATTTCACAGTGGTCAAAGAATGTTGATGTATGGTTTCAAATGGTCTTGTACAGAAACTTCTGCCTGTTAGTTTCATGATCCATTGAACTTCAGGATGTTAAAAAGAACAAAAGTTTTTAAGAAATTGAAAAGTTCTATCAGTTCATCGGAATAGTCTTTACAAAGTAACAAATATATTTTTTTTTACTAAGAAAGTTAATCATGGAAATTTTTTTTACATTTTCATGTGCAAAATCTTTTCTGTTTGTTAGACCATTGGGCACCTTAGCATTTTTTTTCTTTGGTTAAAATTTCACTTGAAATTTACATGTTGACCAGTAAAAAATTAATTGACAAAGTGTTTAAACTCACAAGTGATCTGTTATTAAAATTCTGCTTTAAGAAGAAGATAAGATTCTTGACACCCTGCATGAAATATGTGTGTGTGTATATGTATCTGTAGGGAGACAAAATATAACTTCATGCTTTAGTTACTTCATATAAATATTTCTTAACATTTCATTATCTAGAGCTCTAGTAAAAAGGTATCAGTAACCTACTTCTTTTTTCTAACAAAATTTACATTTTAGATTTTATGCCATCTGGAAAGTATATTTTGTCCAGTTCTTGATATTTCTTAATCTGAAATGGGTTTGTTGAAATGACCTGTATTATAATGTATAATATATAAATTTCGGAAATAATTTTGTCGGAATGTTTTCGCATTGTTTGATGCATTTCTATTATAAACTATTTTCTTGTTTTAGTGACGTTCCTCAATATGCTTCAGGCAAAGCATTAAATATTCTTGCTTTCTAATGGCTTTTATTTTCATGTTCTGACCAACTCCTTTTTCAGTTTTAAAAAAATTTTTACTAATGAAAATTCTTGAAGATTATTGTTTCACTAATTTATGTTAAGAATAATGATAGACATGCAAGCAGCAAAAGTAACATTGTTTTAATTTGTTATAAAAATATATGGATTGAGTTTAATTTACAGTCATGGGTCCATCAATAAGGAAAAAGTCTGATTTACACTTGAACAAAAATATTGCACAGCATGTTATATGGCTTAAAGTTTTTAATGTATTCAGCCAAATGGTTTGAAGATAAATGTCTTTAACATCTTACACAATATGTATGTATGTATTAGCATTTTACAGCTCCAGAGCATGATAGTTGTTTATGGTGCCAAATGTAAATGGAATTACACAAAAACAGTTGGAAAATAACCTTTCCAAATGCAAACATGAAAAACAAGATAAATTATAAACTGTTAAGACATTAAAATTCAGTAAAATCTACTCAAAATAAAATGTAAAGGTAACACATGTATTTAATTTATGCATTAATAACAGTTCTTAATGACAGTGTCATTGATACCTTTAATTTTTGACTAAAGATAATAATGCATGGTAAAAAGATTATTGGGTTGTTTGAAGTCACAAATTATTCCAGGTGAAATTAAAATGCCACTTGCCAAGTTTGAATGGTAATATTTTGTGGGTTTATTTTTCTCGTATTAGAACTCATTGAGTAAACTTTCATATATTACGGCATGCTATAATTTTTCAAGATTTCAGTCATATAAAAATATATTCTGTACTTTAACTGGTCATTTTAGCTCTCATGGTCATAGACCAAAGAACTAATGAAGTGGCCTTTTGTGCAGTGTCTTACATCCATTGGTACAAGTTTGTTATTGCTGCTTCTCAGAAATTACTGAGAAGACACATACGTCCCAAGGTCTAGTTGTTCCTAAATGGAAATAGTGTCCCTTGGACATCCAGGAAAACCGCCAAGGTGGCTGTCTTTAAAATTGTGTTATAGGTACTCATGAACAGATGGTCATATCAACATATCGTTTTCACTAAAATACTTTGAGTGATGTCAAGTTGGTCATAAGTGAAAATGATGCTGATCTGACCGCATTTATGGCTGTCATGTTGGTCATCTTAATATCTTGTTATTCGTGCTTTTTCTGAATGGATGGTTGTATCAACATGGGGTTTCATGAAAGAGTTCTTTTGATGTCTAGTTGATTCTAAACAAAAATGATGCCCATTTTGCATTCAGTATGGCTGCCTTGAGTGCCTTCTTGAAAATTGTGGTTATTGCTATACCTTTTGAATGACTGGTCACATCAGTGTAGCTTTATAACCAAAGGACATGTGATGTCTAGTTGGTCCTAGATGAAAATGGTACTGATTTGATATCCAGTATGGTTGCCAGGTATTTCAGTGTTAGCAGTTAAAAGAAGAAATGGTTTTATTTTGGATTCTTGGAGATTCTTTTCAGCCATTAGAGCACAAGTTCTTTTGAAGGACACTTATTGAATATTTCAGTGCAGTTTGTCCATCTCAGTTCAAAGGTCAACAAGATCTGATATTTTTCACACTTTTCTTTGAGTTTGATATTAACAGTGAATTAAATTAACTATATATAGTCTCAAGTTACAACTGATACTGTAGAATAATTTTGACTGGGGTTTTACACAATGTGTTGAGGTGTTCAAAAATATGTTTAGACACTGAATATATTTTCATATTTTTTAAACCTGAATAATTCTGGTATTCTGTGGTGTATCGGAATTTTATTAAAGAGCTCTAATAAATCGATAAGAACAAAAAAATCTTACCTGTCCGAATTGGCACATACAGTAGTAGTCTTTTAATTTCACCAAATGTAAATTCACAATTTCACCTGGAATGATAATTCTTTTCACCATTTGTTTTCATTTTTTTACCATATTTTTCTGGTTGCTGTTGTATATGTAACACTTATCTTTAGGAAAATTTCATCTAGTTGACTTTGTAAAATAGATGGAAGACTTGGTTTATTTATGTTTGCTACCCTTCTCTCCTTGCCTTTACAAGTCAGATAACAGAAGAGTTTATGGGATGGTCTGTTCATTATTACAAGTTTGCTAATCCTACGATTCCAAAACTGCTGAGGGGATGATAAAACACATTCATTGCAAAGACCTAGGACATTCAATATGGCGGCCTTGATGGCCAGCTTGAAAATTTTGTTATCTCAGCTTCTACAGAATGGATTGTTGTATCAACAGGTGGTGTTCACTCAGAAACTTCATTCGAGGTCTTGTCAATTCTCAAAGAAAATTGTGCCAATCAGATATCCACTATGACTGCCATGGTGACCCTCTTAAAAATCTTCTTTTTTTACTAACTTCTGAATGGATGGTCATATCAACATGGCAGTTTTCACTGAAATACTTATTATGCATTGTTTGTCCTCGATGAAAATGATGCAGAGCTGATGTCCTATATGGTCACCGAACTTGACAATCTTATTATCACTACTTTGTCATATCAACATGGAATTTCACTAATAGACTTGATATGATGCATGGTCATATCAACATGGAATTTCACTAATAGACTTGATATGATGCATGGTTCCTAAATGAAAATGGTGCCAGTCACATCCTCCTTATGACCTCCATCCACCATGGTTGTCATCTTGAAAATCTTGTTCTTGTTATTGTTACTTCTCCTGAACAAATGGTGATATCAGCATGTGTTTTCACAGAAACTCCTTGTGATATATAGTTTGACCTAATGAAAATTGTATTGATTTGACCTCCAATAAATGTCACATGGTGACCATCATGAAAATCATAATTGTTACTTCTTCTGAGCAGATCATAATATCGACATGTGATTTTCAGAGAAAGTCTTATAGCATTTAGTTGCTCTGAGATGAAATTGGTTCTTATCAGACTTTTAACACGATGGCCATGGCAGCAACCACAGATATCTTGTTATTCTATTCATCTTGAAGTATTGGTTGTATTGACATAGGGTTTTTACTTAATCACTTCTCACACATGAAGTTGGTCAGCGTTGAAATTTATGTCTATATGATTTTTGCTGTCATCGTTAGACAAAAAACTTCATTCTTGCACAATGTAGTTGTTTCTATATTAAAACGATGTTAATCCAATCTTCTTCAGATGGTTGCCATGATAGCCATGATGAAAATCTTTATATGGTTTCTTTTGAATGGTTGTATCCATGTGGAGTTTTTACTAAACACTGGATTGATCAATAAGTCACTTGTCCTGATGAAATTTGTACTGATTGGATCTTCAATGTGGCAACATAGTGGTTGTCTAGAAAATCTTGTTATTGTCAAACAAATGGTGCCATAGATAGGGAATTTTCATTTGAACACCTTTTGCAGTATATAATTGGCTCTGAATGAAAATAGAACAGATCTGACCATCAAATCTTTGTGAAGGAGTTTGAAAACCAGACCTAATTGACCTTACCACCACTTTACCCACGTGTCCACCACGCCTACGAACTGATGCATTCACATAGCTGCAGTGATTGCTAGTAGATACTTCTTAACTTAATTAATATTTGTTGTTTGCTCTTTTGGATTAAATTACAAAATATAGATGCTTGCTGGCAGTTTTTATTCATCCTTTAGTCAGAAATGCATGGGTGGGTGGGTGGGGGCTTATTTATGGGGACCCTTCTATCTTCTGTAAGTTTCTCAAGGTGGGGTTTATGTTGGTATGGGCATGTCATTGGAGAAATGCAGTGCTGTATATTTGAAAAATACCTTGAAGGATGTCAATTCAGTAACTAGATATTTAAAAAAAAAATATTAATTATAAATGTTATCAAACTTGGCATGTGAGTATATCTTGACAGTATCTGAGACAAGTCAGGTTTTTTGTCTTGACGTCAGGTTCAGAGTCAAAGGCCACAACAGAGTTTTTGGAATGCACATACATGTATCTTGTGAACATGTTAACTGAAACATCAGAAAATATTTTTGTATACAAATCTGGTATGTTGGAGTTTTTCATGATGGATTCAATACTTGGAAGTCAAAAGAATAATAGGACAAAAGAAAAGGACTTGTTGTGGATTCTGGGAAATTCTTTTCAGCCAGTAGAGTGTCAGTCCCTTGGAGAACTGTTGTTTTCAAATAAGCATCCTTGTAAGGAAGGTCATTGCTTTAAAGAGAAGAAACATATTGAGTTCTTTAATAGGATATTTTATCTTATTAGGAATAAACTATATGAACTTATGCTGAAGAAATTATGTTATTTATGTACACTTTGTAATTTGAATCAAAGTGTATGTTGCTATAAAACAAGCAGTGTCAAGATATTTGTACCGTATATACTCCTGTTGCGTCCAACTGCAAACAATATCAACACTGATCAGCCATCGCATAATGCACTGGTAGACCAGGGCCTATCTTTTGTTGTACTCATTATTCGTAACAAACTGGATATAGCCAGAACTTCTAGTACATGATGCAATGGCAGATCTGGGCCTGTGCAGTTTGCAGTTGTACTTAGTATTCACAGTAACCATGGTGATAAACAGGTGCTTGGGCATTCTTATCTCCATTAGAATGCAGTAATTTCTGTTTTATTATATGTAAATATTTGATAACATATCTTTAAAAAAAATTTCAATCTGTTTAAAGTTTGTTTAAGAGTATTTGATGGAATCTTGGGTTTTTACATAAATACTGCAGTGTCATTAATATTTTTAATATTGTACCACTGTTATTCTGTAACTATGTTAAAATTCATTAAGGTTCGATTTCCTTTTTCTCTGTATCATCTTGACTACAGAGCGTTGAACCAGTTCAGGACACAACCTTACTCGTCCACTTCTTTGGTCCTAAAGGACAAGATGTTTTAAAGTATGAAGATTTTCACAGGTAAGCCAAGAATAATACGTTATATTTTTCAGACAGCAGTGAGAAATCAATTTTTTCATCTCGCCTAGTTTCAAAGCCAAGTGAGCTTGTGGTATTTTCCTACATCAGTCCATTGTCCATCCTTCAGTAATTGTTTATTTTCATTTCAGAGGCTTTATTTTTCATCCAAATGTAAACAGAATTGGAATATAATTTTACTTCAAGATCTTTGTCAAGTTCTATAATGTGCAAGATACAAGCATATTAATGACGTTATCTCAAACAGATTTGCTGAGCTTGTCACTACTCTCAGAGCTGTATTTCTGGTCCAGTTTTAATCAAATAGGAATATAGGCTAATATTATCAAGAACTCAGATCCATGTATGTCACTGAACTAAAATATGCCAAGTTTGTTACCACTCTGGAGGTCATATTTCTGGTTGATTTTGATCAAACTTGGAATATAAGTTCATATCATCAGGTTCTCAGATATACGATAATAAGTGAGATCTATGCATGCTAATGAGGTGATTATGCATCTGATTGGCTGAGCTTGTTTAGACTTCAGTTTTGGACATGATTTTGATCAGACTTGGTAAATAGCCTTACATTATCAAAATATTGGATGATTATGAATTAGATCCATGCATATTGATGAGGTAATCATGCATCTGATTGGCTAAGCTTGTCAGAACTGTAGCTATTTTTTTTTCTGATCGGATTTTGATCAAACTTGTTGAATAGGTTTATAACATCAAGATTTGACTACCATTAAGATCAAAGCATATTTGTCTGATAATTTAATATCTGGAAACAAACTTTGTAAATAGGCAAGTATATTCAGGGTCGTGGACGTAAAGATGAAGTGATCTTGATCCTATAAGCTGAGATTGTTACCTCACATACAAATAATATTTTTGAAACACAATTGACTGCTCTGGTGGCCTAGTGGTTAGAGCATCCACCTCGGATGAGGGAGGTCGTGGGTTCGAACCCTTGCTGAGTCATACCAGAGACTTGTAAAAATGGTACTAACAGCTGCCTGGCTAGGCGCTCAGCTTTAAGAGGTTAGTGTTAGAACTGTTTGGCCTGGTGTCAGGATAATGTGACTGGGTGGGACACGATGCTACATGTCTGTGGCATTATGCCCCATTGCTAGACATCACTATAAACTGCCACACTGCAGACATCATAGTGATGTGACTAAAATATTTTTAAAGCATCGTTAAAGATCCAAATTACGATAAAATGGATACAGCTGACATGATCTGTATATTCAAAGATATTTGACATAGGATTGCATTCTTTCATTGTCACCCAGCTTTCATAGTGAAATGTCTGCTGTTAAGGTTATGTAAATCCAATGAGGTATATCAAGCCTAATTGCTATATCACCTGAATGTAAGACCAAAATAGGTTATGATATGGCCCATCAACATTGTGTTACACGATCACCCGCTCATCCATATTTGTTATCTATAAAGAGGTTGTTTGAGCAAAATACAGTTTTTGTGGCAATTTAATTATTTTTCATTCAGTAGTTTTTAAATGCTTCCAACACCTGAGAATTTTTTTACACCCCCATTTATATTACATCTCATGTCAGTGTGTCCTTCCATCCAGCACTCATTAGCAGAGTTTGCCTTGCAGTGTTTGATGGATTGCCATGAAACTATGTAAATATTACAGCCATCACCTGAAGATGTGACAAGTCACCTTACTCCTGCAAGTTTTATTTGCTTGCTCCTAAGGCTGAGTGTAATAATGTTATGATGTCCATCCGTCCGTCCAACTCTGGTATCTGTTTAGTCTCTACACTATAATACAAATTGCACACCATCTGCTGTTACCATATATACTTGCTTATAAGTCGAGTCAGACTGCAAAGAACAAAGATCTTGATCGACAGTAGGATAATGCACCTGCAGGTCAGGGTCAGTGTTGTTTGTTCTGCCGATGATTTCTGACAAACTGCACAGAGCCAGATCTGCCAGTGCATTATGTGACGGCAGGTTTGAGTCTGTGAACTTTGCAGTTTGACTGGTCTTATAAGCAAGTATTTATGATAGCAAACTCTGTGGATGGCTTGCACTCGCATTAAGGAAGAAAGCTATCTTTAAGGTCCAGGTGACTGATTGGATAGTTTCTGCAGCATGATTCTAGTTCTCCCCAATATACCATTACCAAACTTAGTGGACAGCTTATGCAGTGGGTAATGAAGAAAATAAATTATTGATCTTGGGCTCAAAAAGTGGTTAAAATTGCGGTTTTTGAAAGAAGAAAAATGGTGTCAGCAATTACTTGTGATTACCAGACTTAGTGGATGGCTTGCATTTCGGGTAAAGAAGAAGACATTGACTTTAGAGTCAATAGGTCAGAGGTTAAGGGTCTCTCTGACTGAAAATGAACAATGATTTCCACATAATAACATTAGTTCCACCTCACGTATATGGATCAAACTTTGTGGAAGGCTTTACATTTTGGGGTAAGTAAGAAGTCTATTGATTTTGGGGTCAGAAGGTCAGAGAACAAGATCACTGTGACTGAAAGTAGAAAAATAGTTTTTGCATAGTAACTATAGTTTTAAGACAATATACACTGACTTAATTTCTAGATCCTATACCTTGAACAAAATCTGTGGAGGGCTTGCACATAAGGTATGGAAAAGACCTATTGATTTTGGGGTCAAAGTGTCAATGGTCAGGGTCATTTAGGCTCAGTGAAAATAGAGTTTTGCAGAATAGCTTTTATTTTTTGAGAAAGTTTGAGGCCATTGACACCCATTAATCAATAATGGAGAGTCAAAAACTAGCCATGTGGTTCTTGATGGATCTTAGGAAAACTTGGTAATATTATGGTCATCACATCAAGATATGCATATCACCAAATCATTTTGGAACCACTATTTTTGTTAGAGTTTATTGCCTTTTTGTATTGTAGTTGAATGTAGTGTAATACACAATCACATTAGCACAACTAGTTCAACAGTTTGTCTTGCAGTTTTGTATCTGTCACTATGAAACAAATTTGGAAGGCTGTTAGTGTATAAATTAAATGTATCACATGATGCAAACCATTTGCATGCAGTTCTTGCAAATGTATCACATGCATACAAACCATTTGCATATAGGTTTTGCAAAGGTACCACATGTATAGAAACCATTTGCATGCAGGTCTTCCAAATGTACCACATGCATACAAACCATTTGCATATAGGTTTTGCAAATGTACTAAATGATGCACACCATTTGCATATAGGTCATGCAAATGTACCACATGCACACAAACCATTTTAATATAGGTTTTGCCAAGGTACCACATGCATATAAACCATTTGCATATAAGTTTTGCATACAAACCATTTGTATGCAGGTCTTTGCAAGAACTTAATGCTGGTAAAGAAAAAAAGTTGTCAGAAAAATAAGGATGATTGTAGTGGATCAGGCATATTGTCATTCAACTTTGCTACTATATTGTAAGCATGGCCACCCTCAGTGTTGTTATTTGATTCCTTGCTTGCCAAGGTAAATAAGGTGACAGGTGAATATACTTCATATAAATTCAGTTTTAGTTTGTGTGTACATTTATTTATGGTCAAATTACCATAGATTCTCATACTGGTAGAAATATTCAACAAAAGCAAGTGATTGTCTTAAATGGTTACCAACTGAACATACTTGTACTAATTGGGAACCAATTAGCATAATTTATTTCAGTCTTGGAACAGACAAAAAATATATTTTTTTGTCTGAAGTCTTGTAGGTTTGTAAAATTGTAACCTTGATCAGTGTCCCAACACCTAAAGAGCTAAAAAAAACCCCATTAGAAACAAGATTGACACATGTTACACAAACTGTGACCAGTTCATTTTCATTTATAAACTCAATAAACTGTTGTACTATGATTGCTTGAATACTTTGATTGTATATGCATACTGTGATTGCTTTCATACTTTGATTTTATATGCATATTTTATAATTTCTCACCATAAAAATTAATGGTAATTATAGATTGTAGGCGAGATGGTAATGTGAGACTTAAACAGATCTACAGTACTTTTAATTGAATATTTTGTTCAATATTACTTATTTTTAGGTTTATTCTTAAAAAATATTATGACCAGATTTTAACTTGCTCATTTTTAGCTAATTGTTACGTATATGTAATTAAATTGCTTGTTTGTTAGTTTTAAATTCTTTTTTTTTTTTTTGTTTCATTACATTTTATTGTAAGAATAATATTTTACAGGATTTTATATTTTTCGCAGTAAATTTAGTCTTTTATTTTGACCTGTGTAAAACAGAAATGTTAGCTTCATTTTTAGTTTTAGCTAACTTAGTTCTTAACCTTGGTTCTGATTTTGTAAACATTGAATGAAAACGATTGGCTATTACCAAGGTCATGTTTGGCCCATGTGTTAGCTAAGTTGTAAACAGCCTTTCTTTTTTATTTATTTCCAGTGTGAGAATCTGATTCTTAGATAGGGCTATTCTAAGTTATGTGCTAAATGGCATTTTTTTTACTGCGCTGTTCAAATTAGTGATCACTTAGCCCCGTCATGTGAGCCACCATGTGATCTAAAATCGTGGGTTAAAACAGACGTGTCTAATAGATTCAGGCAGTCGTATTTTTACACCGTTAGAGCTCAAGGTGTTTTTATGTTGATGCCAGTTGATTTAGACTTCTTCTACTCTGTGGATTTAATAATTTATATTCTCTGGAAAACAACACAAGTGCTTTTCTTTATAAAAATTCTGTGACAAAGACATTTTGTGAAAATTTATTCTGGAATTCTAAACAGAACATTATAAACTGTGATTCAAAGAGGAACTGTTGCCATCAGTACAACGACCTCATCTGATGTCATCGCCTTCCACATTAGAACTTCATCGAGATTCGAACCCGGATTCAATTAGAACTGTTTAGTGATAGGACTTATATTTTTGAATTCTAGGATTAATTTTTGGATTATATTCACATACCATAAGTCCTATTTCATATTTTTACCTTGTTTTCTAAGGAAATAAATTATTTTGTTAAAATTTACAAAGCTTGTTGGCTTCACTCTTTTCTTTTGCTACTTTTGTACAAGCCTACACATAACATCATGCATTCATCATCTGTCAGCTGTCAAATTAATAATTGCTTGTTATCGCTCTGGAGTCCATATTTCTAATCCAATTTTGATAAAACTTGGAATGTGGGTTTATATCATCAAAATCTTGGATGAATTTGATAATGAGCATGATCCATGATTATTAATGCACTGATCTTGCACATGATTGGCTTAGCTTATTTCCTCTCTGGAGGCCATATTTCTGATCTGATTTTGATTACACTTGGAATATATGCTTATATCCTCAAGACTTTGTGCCAGTTTGATAATGAGATTCACACATAATCATGAGTTGATTTTGCATCTGATTGTCTGAGCTTGTTACCACTCTGGAAGCCATGTTTCTCATCTGATTTTTATCAAGCTTAAAAATATTGGTATATTTCATGAAGCTGTTGGATGGGTTTGATAAGGAATGAGATCCACACATATTGTTTATTTTATCTTGCATCTGATTGGCTGAGCTTGTCACCACTCAGGATTCCATATTTGTGGCCTGATTGTGATCAGACTTGGAATATATGTTGCTATCTTTAGGATCGTGGAGCAAAACATATGCATATTTATGAGGTGATCTTGCACAAGATTGTTTTCACTGCGCTTCCTAAAGGACATGGATGATTGCCAAGAAAGTGTACACACCCGTTCATCCAAAGGTCTAGTTGGGCCTACCAGTAAATGAAAAAGGTGCTGCTTAGGTGGCTGAATGAATAACGTTTTCATCTGACATATAGGGCAGTCATCAGTGTCCATTTGGATATTTTGTCATATTATTCTTCCTCAGTTTAAAGTCATATTTACCTTAGATCTTCTTGAGCGACTTCTGTTTTACAACATATTATGCATAACTTAGTTTACTTAGACAGCTGTCATTGACATCGTTTTGAGTTAAAACAGATAAAATTAATCAAATCCATTTTTCCATAGCAACCATTGTTATTGGATGAACACGTTCATAAGTCCCATTTTTTTCCTTCCAGGTTTATGGAGAATTTGCAGAGTGAAGTGTTAGAACTTGAGTTCACAGAATTCTCAAAAGGAATGCGCACCATTTCTGAGGAAGACTTTGCACGAATCCTGCTCCGATACACGCTGTTGGACAAGAGTGAGATAGAGGCTTGCATTGATAGGGTGCGCAAACGTATTCCACAAGCAAAGGTGAGGAAAATTTAAAATTACATTATGCAATGTAAAATGAATTATTTGTTAACATTGTGGTATTGGGAATCAGGTGAAATTTCTAGACAGGTCATTGTTTTATCATAACTGATCTAATATTCATTCAAATCAGTTGGATAAAATTTTCAGTATTCTTTCATGGACATTGCCACTTTTATCTCACATGGCTGTAAGGTCAGGTGAGTTTACAAGTATGGCCCAGCATCTTCTGTGTGTTTTCTGTCATTCATCCATCCATCAGGAATTGTTTGTTACCATTGTGGAGTCCATATTCTCATCTAGTTTTTATTAAACTTGGTACATAATATGGGCCATTATCATTAAAATGAGTACGAACCATTCTTGATCTTGCAACTGATTGGATGGACTTTTTACTTCTGGATGCCATATTTCTGATCAGATTTTGATCCTACATAAAAGATACACAGATTCCGCTTCATAGTTTTAATATACTTCCAGATCGGGGACTGGTATAGGGTGAAGTTGTTGTCTGTGTTTTGCAACAAGCTGCATTGGTGAGAAAGCTGACATACCTCAATGCTACTTTCATGTACTGCAGCTGAAATAAATTTTTATGTGGTATTAGGGGAACAATGCTCTGCCTAAAGCAGACAGCTGATCAAAATGGCTACTTCTGTGTGCTTGAGAAATGAACTTGAAATAATTCTAAAGGACACTAACTTTGGCAGTTATTGAAATTGGGAAAACCAATTTTGCCTGAGTAGACATTACTAACTTGTGAAAGTGCAAAAAATGATTAATAATTAGTTTATAAAATAGCCTTCTCTGATTTATAGCAAAATAACAGCATATCATATCCATGATATTATTTTGAACATATATTAATTATCTTGAGATAAAGAAAAGAATGTATATGAGCTCAAAAGAAAATCGCAGCTACCCTCATACACTGAAAATTAAAAGGCCAGTCCATTATAGTGGATGAATTTTGTATGTTGATTGTTGTATAAGCTGTAATACAAAGACTTTGACTACAGCGAGATTATTAAGCTTACACTATCGCTGTGGAGGACATCATGCTGACATTTTGAGAGCCTATTGATAAAAGCAGACATGTTGATAGTGCTTTGTATGCACAAATTGATGACCTGATTAGAGTATCAAGGTAGTATAGCAGTTATTCAAAGTTATCTGCGGTGTTTATATTTTTTTTCATCTGCAGTTGGAGCATACATATTGTACAGACCTAAATTTAGTAGCATGAAAGTTTTTTTATAAAATTATCCATTGTGCAGACCATTGCAGCATGTTATATTTCAAAAGTCATTCTGCCATTTTTCAGTAAGCTTCTATGATTGATCTGAATATCGATTCAGATATTGTGTATTATAGTATAATATATGTAACAGAAATCAATGTTTATGAAATTTATCAAAACACTCTGCTTAAAGTATTTTTGCCACATGATATTTTACAGTAATTTGCAATATTTCATACCAAAGTATTTTTGGGATATGGTATACCAAAGTATTTGTCCCCTTATGGTATGTATTTGTGCTATATAGTATATCAAATTAGCTTTGCCCATATGGTATTCCAAAGTATTTTCCACATATGGGTATTCTAAAGTATTTTTTGCTATATGGTATACCAAAGTATTTGTCCCCATATGGTATGTATTTGTGCTGTATGGTATACCAAAGTATTTGTCCCAATATGGTATGTATTTGTTCTTTATGGTATACCAAAGTATTTTTGCCCATGTGTTTTTCCAAAGTATTTTTGTCATATGGTATTCCAAAGTATATTTACCATGTGTTGTACCAAAGTATTTTTCCTCACATGGTATACCAAAGTATTTCTGACATATGGTATACCACAGTGTTTTTGCCATATGGTATACCAAAGTATATTTGGCCATATGGTACTCTAGGTGTCCAGTGAAAAAAAAATAAAGCTAAAATTATTGCCTAATTCACTTTCAGAATAGGAGCAATTGTTCAGACCAGGTTTGTATACTGTAAACTTTTCCCTATATGTCCACAGCTTAATGTAGTAAAATTCTGTCCATATATGCTTCAGAATTCATTTTGGTGGGATTTGTATTGATCTGTAAATCTGTTTATCTTTAGTAAAGTTTTGTTCAATGTGACAGCTGCCAACTTCTCAGGAAGGTCTCTGATCATGACAGAATGTAAAATAGCGGTTTGGATCGGATAAAAAATGGGACAGCTTCAAATCCATTGACAAATTCTTGTTATTGGGTACATTTTCATTAGCAGAAGTAATTGTGAGAATTTATTAACAAATTAGGTCACCAAGCCTTAAGGTGAGCTTACAAGTTCTAAAGTGAGTTTACAAGTTCTTATAAAAAACATTAACTGATTTGCATGTAAATTTAAAGCAAAGATTCTGTCAGTAAGGCTGTTCAGATTTGTTTAGTTGATGCTGATCTGTTTTTGGATATGGCCACCATTACTAAAAATAGAAAAGTCTTGAAATAACCTATCCTCAAACACAACTACCCAGAATTTGATCAAATTTCAGAGAAAGTGTGCTGGCATCAAGGTCTTTACAATTTCTTCAACTGATCATAGTCTGTCATCAAATATGGCCACCATTGCTAAAAATAAAATGTGAGGTCATAGGTCAGCAGTAATAGGGGCATAACAGAAGTGAAACAAAATGTTTTTTAAAATTTTATTTGACTGATTTGGGATTTGGGCAGTTCTGGTGAATGATATTATATTGGTGTTATAAGAGACTCCTGAACATGGAGGTTCTAGTAAAGTGAAGGGCTTAGGTCATTCATATCTATGCAAGTGATGTTGATCCATCAACAAACCTGGTTATCATAAGAAAGATAAAAAGATATTTAAACATTTTAATTTTTGAAAAAAAACTGCTTTACAGTTTATTCAGTAGCATCCGAAGACATTTTTATAGAAAGCATTTATCTGCTTTGATTTTTGGGACTGCTGCTGTTGTGTTTGGCTTTTATGCAGATGTCAGCAGGTTAGTGATTCCAGCACCTGCTTGGGCCTCTTGATCGTGCCAGTCTTTAGATTAGATTTTGTTTTAATCTGCAAATGTAGACATATTATTGCTTTAAATATCCAGATAGCTTTTACAATCTATATACAGTTCAGAAAAAAGAGCAGTTTATATTTTGTTATTTAGGGGCCCTGAGTGGCCGAGTGGTCTAAAGCGCTCACCGTTACGGATCACTGCCATCTCACCTCTGTCTGCGTGAGTTTGAGTCTCGGGCTCGGCTAACATAGGCACGTGAGAAAGCCTGCCAGTAGCTTCTCGTGGGTCGGTGGTTCTTCCCAGGGTTTTCCAGGGTTTTTCCTCCACCAATTATACTGGCCGCCATGTATAGCCTATCTTGTGCTGAAAAATGGCGCTAAACACTACAACAACAACAACTTTGTTATTTACCAAATGTTTTATTCCTCCAAGATTACCTCACTAATCATTACTGTAAATGAACCAAAATATCATCAGTTATTCAGGTAAAGCATGGCCTTATGATTTCTTTCTTATAATCATTTTCTCTGTATGTAATCTAATTACAGTTTATTCATTTGCAAAATTATTGATAAATTATAATAATTTACTTGAAATTAAGTACCATCTAGGCTGCACAGAAAACCTGATCTGCCATTCAGTAATGTGTTTGCAGACATGGGTCTATGAAGTTTGTTAGGAGTTATCAGTATATCACTAACTCTGATCAGACCGTTCCAGTGGCCTAAGTGGTTAGAGCATCTGCCTCAGATGCGGAAGGTCACAGATTCCAGCCCTGGCTGAGTCATACCAAAGACTTATAAAAATGGTACCTGCAGCTGTCTCGTTTGATGCTCAGCATTAAGGGGTTAGTGTTAGGATTGGTCTGCCTGGTGTCAGGATAATGTGACTGGGTGGGACATGATGCTAACGTGTCTGCGACATGATGCCCCAGTGCTAGACATCACTATAAACTGCCACATTGCAGACATAGTAGCGATATGACTTTAAAATTGTTAAAGCTACGTTAAAAATGCAAATCACACACACACACACACACACACACACACACACACACACACACACACACACACACACACACACACACACACACACACACACACACACACACACATCTGCCAGTATATCATCTGAGAGCAGATAAAGGTCTTTGTTGTTTGTAGATGGACTCGACTTACAAGCGACTATATATAGTATGTGTTGGACATAGATCCAGATTAATGGTTTTGCTGTTGTTCAGAATATTAAGATTTCTGTCTGATTATGTTCATTAAGACACAAGTCAGAGGTGGTCTCATTGCACAGACCTTAAATTTGTCAAAGAGATTTTTATGCCATTTTATGAATGAAAATCATTTCCTCCCTCCAAAACAATTCTAAAACGTATTTGGACAGTCATGTAATGATTGCAATTTAGAAGTCACATTATGGATGGGTCTGGGTGGAACATATAAACAGAAATTTTTTGCTATTCCTTTAATAAATTTATTTGTAGCCCAGAAAGACATAGCAGTTGCAGTTCTGATGGAAGTAATTGTAACCGTGCATGTAGTTAAAGCTGAAGATAATCAACCCAAGTACAGGCTTGTAATATGGGCTATGGCCTTTTATTATTAGTATCAATTACTGTACCTCATTTTTTAAATCCAGTATGTCATTGGTTTCAGAGACAAACATGCTAAACATATTTCCTAAATAAATGCATTATCCTCAGGATATTAGTGTCACTGTCTTTTGACAGTGTGTATGGGATTTTACCACCTTCCTAACTTGAGTATTTCCAGAGGTGTCAGGAGAAGGGAAAATTTAAAAGTTTAAAGGGTGGTATAATCACATATCCCTGTCAAAAGACTAAAAAATTGATTACCCCATAGATTTTTTTTTCTTTCCCCAAATGTTGCAGTAAAATGCTGAAAAAATTTTCTGAATCAGTCTGATCTTTTCATCTGTTAAACATAAGGTAATTTCTTCACTGAATGGAGGTTTGATAATTTGTTGCATGTGATACATTTCCCACTATTGTTGCACATGATACATTTCCTACACTTGTTACATGTGATACATTTCCCACACTTGTTAAATGTGATACATTTCCTACACTTTTTGAACATGATACATTTTTTCAACAGTTTCTTCAAAGCAAGAAAACAGCTGATCAGTTTCAATTACACCAGTATACAAAATGAAATCATTAGGTGGATTCCTTCCTTTGAAAAGGGACAACACTTCTGATATAAGTTTCATGTGCATTAAAATTTGAAATAGTAATGAAATAGTAAATAAAATGTTGGCACAGGAAGAGCAAATAAACGAGATGTTGTCACATGGACAACATTTGCGATTGCTTGTCCCAATTTCTCTTCATCTCAAACCCTGTGGAAGATTGAGAAGGAGCTTGGCCAAAAAGGCAGAGAAGTGATAAAGTGCATATCGTCTCTAAGGTTCTATATAAAATATAAATCTCTTTTGATTATCCAGCAAATATAGTTTTTGTACTAATTTGCTGCTATTGTCATGTGCATATTCTAAAAAAACGGTTATTTTATCATCCCCTGGTATCATTTTGACAGTTTCATTTCTAGGGTAATTCTTAGCTTTAATGAAAAGCAGATAATGTTTTTCTTGACTTTGTTTCCAGTGGTGTAAAATTGCTGAGAGATCACAACAGAATATTTCTGTTTGCTTAAATTATGTTGAATATATTCAAAAATATTGCACATATTCATATGCTTCATAAAAAAATCCATACAGCCTGTGAGAACTGCAAATACTGTATCCTAGGAGTTAGCTGTTGACCAGTCAGATATCTAGAAACTTCTTTAAGGGGTAATAACATCTTGTATAACCCTCTTGTGCCCATCATGTTACTTCACTGTGCCCATCATGTTACTTAACTGTGCCTATCATATTAACTATGCCTGTCATGTTACCTAACTGTGCACATCAAGTTAGTTAACTGTGTCCATCATGTTACTTAACTGTGCCCATCATATTATTTAACTGTGCCCATCATCATGTTACTTATCTGTGCCCATCATCATGTTACTTATCTGTGCCCATCATCTTACTTACCTGTGACCATCATGTTACTTAACTGTGACCATCATGTTACTTAACTGTGACCATCATGTTACTTAACTGTGACCATCATGTTACTTAACTGTTACCATTGTGTTACTTAACTGTGACCATCATGTTACTTAACTGGGACCATCATGTTACTTAACTGTTACCATTGTGTTACTTAACTGTGACCATCATGTTACTTAACTGTGACCATCATGTTACTTAACTGTTACCATTGTGTTACTTAACTGTGACCATCATGTTACTTAACTGGGACCATCAAATTACCTTCATGTAATCTTCAGATTAGTCGATTACCTTCATATTACCATCATATTACCTCCATGTACCTGTAACCATCAAAATATTGTCAAGTTACCTTTATGTCCCATTTGTATTACCTTCATGTCACAACCAAATTACTTTCATCTAACCATCAAAGAACTATCATATTACCTTCAGGTTACCATCTTATTACCTTCATGTGCTCTAAATGCATCCCTCATATTGAACAAATTACTTTTGAGATGGTACTGAGCCAGTCATATATTAGACAGATATACCTAATTCATGCATACTCCTATAGGGTGAATTTTTACTAAGTGCATAACTTGACAGTCTCCACTAAGAGTTGAACACACTAGGTGTATTGTCATATTTATATTTATAGAGTGCCTCCGTCATCATTGTGTACAATCACGCTGCAGCATAGCTGTCAAGTTTTCAAAAACCAAATAGGGAAATTGAATAAAAAAATAGGTAAATTGGGACTTAATTTTTTTGCTGCATTTTTTAAGCCTCATTTTCACCAAATGTTGACAGATCTTCCGGGTTCAATATGCATGAAATTCTCAAAAGATGTGCTGTTTCTCCCTCTGATGGACCTTATTTTCTCCCTTGACGTGCCCTCTTTTCATATTCTGGTCAGACGTGCCCTCTTTTCATATTCTGGTCAGACGTGCCCTCTTTTCATATTCTGGTCAGACGTGCCCTCTTTTCATATTCTGGTCAGCTGTGGCCGAACTGCACAATAGCTAAAGGTTACTCTTAGGTAAACAAACAAGAAAGCCATTGTGAATAATTAACAGTTAATCCTTGTCATTAAAATTATCTTGGGAAAAGGACTGCCTCTCCGACATAATTCAAAGAAGCCATGTTCTGCACTGTGTTATGTAAGCACCGATAACTGATTGGCAAGTAAATGATGCCCTATTTTGTTATAACTAACAGTGCCTAAATATGCAGTCTCAGGCTACTATACACGTGGCAGCTAAATTTCCCCCGTTTTATATTCAACCATATTTCGTTATTGTCAACTTGTAAGCCATTTAACATTGTTTACTAAATAACATATTTATTCTGAATTAGATTTTTGAGGGCACATGCTGTGTGGTACATTTTTTTTATTCCATCTTTTCATTTAATAATGGTGATGTTTGTATATACGGTACAGTAAAACCAGATGTTTACTTCCGTAAGTTTCTTTGGGGAGAAAGGAAATGCTACAGCATTTACAATGATCATTCTTGGGATTGAAACTAATTACTGAAAATTTTATGGTTGTGGTTTTTATTTATGGTTTTCTTTTTTTTTTAGTATTGTTGCAGGGGTAAAGAAAAACATAAATTTAAGTGAATATTTAAACTTAACATTCTGTTTACTGAAGAAAAAAATCTTTGTAGTGTGATAATAATTATTTTGTCACAACAGTATTCACAGGTGATAAAATAGAACATGGATTCTGTGGATTGCATATATCTATTTGTGTAGGATCTGTTTCTAGGAGAAATGAAGATCAACAGACATAATGAAATAATCACAAGTTCTCTGCAAAAATCAGGAGACATTATGAAATAGGGAGGTAGGCGTGGAACGACCCCAAAAATCAGGAGTTCTTTCCACCAGGCGTGGGAGTTGACAGGTATGCTGCAGTAAAAATTGCACCATATGTGATGCAGGGACTGCTCATTTTATATAATATAAAATGTTAATTTTATGCAATTTAAAAGCGGATTTAAACTCTGGCATGGTATCTTTGTCTGGGGAAAATGATAATTCCTTGGTAGAATGCTTATAGGGAGTCAGTTCGAACAAATGACGGGCAGCTTATTCCATAATCTAATTGCACTTGGAGAAAAAGGAGTATTGGTATGCTTGTATTCGGGTGTGTGGTTGAAGGAATTGAATGTTGTGTCCTCTTTCTTGGTATACCAGAAGGAAACAAATAATGGCTTGCAGATAGCTTGTAGACTATCTGGTGGAGCATTACAACTTTGCATCAGGCCTGATGGATGCGCAAGCTATTCACTAGCCAGTCTCTGCAACATACTGTCACACTGCTGGTGTTTGCGGAAGTCATTGGTGAAAAATACGGTGGACCTTCCGTGTACTCGCTGTGTAGCATCAGTGTTGTGCCATGAATAAAGGTGCAGACTGCTGAGGTGTATTCCAGATTTGGATGGACAAATGTCGTTTAATTTTGACCTTTAACCTCATATGGATTTGTACTGTTGTTTCAATTCAGCATTACCTTAGGATAAAGAAGTTTTTCATGTAAAAAAAATCACTTGAAAATATCAAATAAGATGTACCGCAAGAGAAAGTGTTGCATTTTTGAGGGAATGCAGATTATATAGCAAATTTTGACCCTGTATTTTGAGGGATTTTATACCTTTTTACCTTTATCCTTTTTATATATCCCTTTTACATTAATATTTTCATTGACTGTTTATTTGGTAGTACTCCTGTTTTGAATTATTTGGAAGGGTTTATCTTCTGAGAGATTCTTTTAGCAGTTGTTTGTTATTTAAAATTTTTAGGACTTGGGTTTTAATTGGCATCTTATAACCAGTAGTAAATTAGTTGTTATGTGCCCATAAGCCCAAATGCATACATATGTACCATAATGCATATTGAGATGTTAGTGCCATATTACCATTTAGGTCCTGTGTATATGACCCTCACAGACCTATTGTATGTACTTGCTCATAAGTCGAGTCAAATTGCAAACAACAATGATCCTGATCTGCTGTAGCATAATGCAGAACAGATATATGTTATTTGTTCAACTGATTACTTGTAACAAATGGCACAGACCCAGATCTGCTGGTGCATTATGCAGTGGAAGATCTGGTTCTGTGCAGTTTGCAGTTGGACTTGACTTACAAGCAGGTACATACTGTATAGTATTCCTTGTTATGTCACCATCATATGACACTGTGTTTCTGTTGATGTTTGAACTACACCTAGGTTTGTTCTTCACACAATACTGTGTCCATGTGTTTTTGTTTCCTTCACATCAGACTATATTCATGTAATTGTTAAAAAAGATGTCCAACTTGGAATAGAAATTTGAAATGTTGACCATAAAACCGTTTGATTTTGTTACTTAACTTACTCAGGTATTGGTACTTAATATCAGTTTAATATAGGGGTGCACAGCATACGGCCTGCTGAAACATTTCATGCCATCAGCAGCCCATGTTCTAAATTTATGCACGTGTATTTATGTTTTTATTATAGACACAAAATTTTTGCAGTGTGATCCACGTTGTTCCAGTCAAGTTCAATTCAGGCCTATGTAAGCATTGAGTTGTGCACCTCTGGTTTAATAAAATAATTTTTGCACTTGTTTTTGAGGTTAAATGATGAAATTTCCACCCTAGCACAATATATCCTATTAAGCAAGGGATGAATTATAAAAACAGTTTTCAGAATTAATAATTGGGAGAAAAAAAGGCAGGTAAATATGAAATGTTCCACTTCTAAATTGAATTTGATTTCCTGTTCATACAGGATTGGAGCAGGATACATACTGAACTATCAATATTTTGTTTGTTGTTTACAGCCAAGTTTATTATGGTAGAAAGAAAAACTTCTTTCATTTTGCTTTAGCAATAAACCATTTCACTTATGCAGACATGTTTAGGTATAAAGAAATATTAATTGAATAATTATTATTATAAACATAAGAAATGCAAACAGTGAAATGTAGTTGTTATATTGCCATATGTGTAGGTTGTTACATACACTTTTAGTATCATGCTAGGTAGGTAAATAGGTGGATAGGTATTTAGGTAGATAGATGGATAGATGTAATTAATTAAGCTGGCTGCTTGTATTTATTAGAATAGTACATGTGCATGTGCTGGATAATGTGTAGAAGCTTGGCTGTGCTAACAACATATGAAAACTTCTCAAATTTCAGTCGAGTCTTACTGTCAGTTTTCATTTGGATATTCTGTGATCTTTAAATGGGTAAAAATAAACTTCCAGTTTCAAGGAAAATGTTGATCATTTTGTGCAGATTTGGCCTTAATTATACTGCTGTACTGGGATGATAATATTAAAATTATTCACATGTATTATATGTCTTACACAGTGAGACATCCTATGAATATGGAATATAATAGGTATCAAATAAAGCACTCCATCTGTCAAGGTCTGTTCTAGGACTCCTGGTTGCAGGATACGTGCTGATTTCTACAATATTGTGTGGAAGAATCAACTGAATGCATTAAAATTAGGCATCATATTTTCAACCCCTACCTTTATTATTTCAGTAAATCCCTCCTATATTCAGAAAATTTCCCATTTTATTCAGATGGAGGGAGCAGTTTTTTCCCACTGAAATTTTCAGTTCCAGGGTAGACCTTGATCTGAGTGAGATCAGAAAAGAAATATTGAAGCTATTCAATGCTGAATGGCTTTGGTGAGTGGAAGGGACAAGAGAATTACTATTTTTATAGGCCTTAAAAATTTGCCTCTGCAAAAAAGTAATGACAGACCCTCCGAGAATTGGTTAATCGAGGTCAGCATGGTTGTTGGCATCTGTTTGCATACTAAATTATTGCTGCATTTAAAGTGGGTCACTTAAATGATTATATTGGACTGTTTTATTAAAGGAAGGCGATAGAGAATTATAAAAGTCTTCAGTATGAAAATATATATTATGCTCTTGAATTCTCTTTTGTGGGAGAATTAATTTTTTGAATGAATTATTGGCTTTTATTAACAGTTACTTTGTTATAAAAATAATAAATGTGATTTGGTTGGTAAAAATCTGGGCATTTCTTGCAGGGCATCACCTTCACCGAGTTCAAGAAGTTTTGCCAATTTCTGAACAGTCTTGATGACTTTACAATTGCCATGAAGATGTACACGTATGCAGAACATCCAGTTTCACAAGGTACATCTAGATTCAAATTCTTCATTCTTATTTCCTCACTAAATTGGTGTTGGAATATTGTGTTCCCCTCTCCCTTGTCTCTCCAAACAAGTGTGATGTGTCATCTCCCAAAATACTGAATAGAAACTTTCATGGAAATTTGTACTTATCTTGTCTATATTGTATCATTAATGGGTTACACTCCCTTGACCCCTGTTGGAAGAGGGGAAGAGCAGAGTCAGAAGTTAGAAAGGTTAGTGTGGATGATAATAAAAGTTGCCAGAATCATGTTGGGAGGATTTGGAAGACATAAAACACAAGAAGTGTTTAGAATAGTTGAGGTTAATAGCCTTGTGCCAGCCATTTGAAAACTGTCATAGATTGCCTCCCTTTGATACACCAACCTTAAGTGTGAAATAATTCAGTCTGACTGTCTTTCTGTATATCCATGCATCTTTCATTCTATATGATTTCTTTCTAAATTAAGAGAATTTTGTCCCATATTTCAGAGGACTTCCAGAGGGCAGTGATGGTGTGTACCGGTTTTACACTGGGTTCTCATGTAGTGGACACAGTGTTCCAGATTTTTGATGAGGACGGTGATGGTCATCTCAGTCACAAAGAGTTCATCTCCATAATGAAGGACAGAATGCACAGAGGATTCAAGGTAAGGAATAAGCTGATAGATTTGCAGACTTTGTTGACCTCCAAAATTTAAACCAGAGGTCTCAAACTCAAACCACCCTGAGGGCCACATGAGGGCATTTTCGATGACCCAAGGGCTGCACCACCTTTGTTATCTCTCATGAGACTTTGTGACACTAAACATTTTGTGGGCCACAGAATATGGCTTGGTGGGCCACATGCGGCCTGTGGGCTGTGTGTTTGAGACCCTTGATTTAAACCATCAGACTTCATTTTATTGCAAATTCAAATGATCCACTAAAGAATACTTATTTATTTGAAATAGATGAAATTAACACCGAAACAGAAACTCACCTAGAAAATATATCATAATCACATTTCATTAATGATAAGCAAATAACCATAACATCACCCTTTTAATAATTAATTAAAACTAATACATTGAGAGAGAGAGACGAAATAATGAAAGTCAGTGACAAGTTAATATGATGCCTGGTCATAGATCAGAGGAGATTATGAGATGGCCCTTTGTTCCTCATCTGACACCTGTCATCTTTCCATCTGTTAGCAGAAGATTATTATTGGTACTCCTCCTCTTAAGCTACTAAACTACTTGGTGGATGGCCATGAAACTTTACACACACATTCTTCACAAGGTCTGGCTAGTTCTAAATGAAAACGGTGCTACTCAGTCATGACCATCCCATTGGCCATGTTGAAAATGCATGTTATTGCTACTCCTTCAACATGGGGTTTCCACTAAATGACTTCTTATGAAATCTGATTGGCACTAAGTGAAAATGGTGCCATTGCAGCCATCTTGAAATCTTGTTATTGCTACTCCTCCTTAACAGATGGCCATATTGAAATGGGGCTTTTACCAGAAGACTTTGTCTAGTTGGCCTTAAATAAAAATGGTTCCATTCTAATATCCATTGTAGATTATAGAGAGGGCATCTTGAAAATGTTGTTATGGTGAGATTATCATAGTGTTTCTGCTAAAAGACTTCTTTCGATATTTAGTTTGTCTAAAATGAAAATGGTGCCAATCTGATGTCCAGGATGACCACCATGGCATCTGTCTTGAAAATCTTGTTATTGCTATTCCTCCTGAATGGAAAGTCATTTGACCAGAAGATTTATTTTGATGTCTAGTTGGTCCTAAATAAAACTGATGGCCCTTGGACATCCATTATGGTCACCATGGCAGCCATCTTGAAAATCTTATCACTAGACATCCGGAAT
>JAECUM010093398.1:0-39690 GCA_016617855.1 Megalonaias nervosa
GAGAGAGAGAGAGAGAGAGAGAGAGAGAGAGAGAGAGAGACCTTTCGACATTTTAATATTGAAAAAGAATCTGTTTAAGAACCTTACTCAAGGTTAGAAAACAAAAACAAAACTGAAGCATCAAAAAGATTACAGCATATGTTGCAACGAAATTTACAGTACAGCTGTCTGGTTTAGATAGGCTAAAACCCCATGGAAAGTGAATGCTTACCATTATAACGACTCCGGTTCCTCTAGTCAACGTTACTTGATTAATAATTGATATGTATATTTTATTTTGTATTGTTTGTTGACTTTTCCTGATGATTATATGTTATGTACATCTGTACTTTGTATCTGTATTTTGTATCTGACCTTGTTCAAAATGACGCTAATGGTGTACCTTACCAATGACTTTTTTCTCGTAAACAACATAATACATAGCTAACATTTTCCTATCATTGTGGATAAATATTCATATCATTATTAGTAGCAAACATGTTTACTTCAATTTGAGATACAGATTCTGACATTAGAAACTTCAAGAATGGAAATTTCTATTAAGTTGACAGAATATTTTCAGAAAACGGTAATTGGGACCTAGGTCAAGTAGAGGGGTATATAATCTTGTCTACATTGGGATTGTTAATTATTGCCTTAAGATCTGAAATAAAATCATGCTTATTGCTGTTTAGTTTCGGTGAGTTTATTTATTCAGATTATTATTCACTGGAATTTGAAAGTGCTCAATACTATTTGAGGGCTTAAACTTTAATTTGGAATTATAGTGAATTCAGAAGAGGACATTTTGGATTGTGCTATCTATTGTAATACATAAGAAACCTGTTAGCACATCGCCACACTCCAGGATATTGGCACATTAGCACCTTCGAGACTACATTAACATCAACTCATTCAATATCGAAACTTATTTAGAACACCACTAGAATTCAACTGGAGCTTTATACGTTGGATTTGTGGTGGAATTTTTGGACTATTTGGGATTTAATTCACAGTACTGTACGTTCTTTTTAATTTTTCACTTTGTATTATATGGATATAAATTATTTGTTGAATGTTACAAAACTTGTTAGTATTTGCACTTTTCTGTTACTTACTTTAAGACCATACAGTCGTAACATATGACTTAATTTTCCCTGTATGCAAAAAATAAATGAATTTAGCTACAGTGGATGAATTTGCTAGATTTGTTTTTCCAACTGCCAGTGTAAGATCCAATCTCTTTAAATTTATATTAAAACTTCTGAATTAATTACGCCTTGTTTGTTATGCACTACTATTGTAAATTTAACATGGATTCATGGAATGAAGGAACGCTGATTTTTTCTTCTGATTTCTTCAGATTAAGATTCAGATTCGGATTCAGACTCAGATCCTGTCACCATAGCGCCCTTTCAACCTTAATATGACGGCAATAATCTACCGAAGTGAGATATGCAGCATCCTGTACAAATGACGCATTCGGCCGTAGAGATGTCTAATTTGTTTGTCTCCAAGACACCTAATGAGCATATAGGGATAGCAGGGAAGGTCTACTTCTAGCAAAAAATTGAAATATTATTTACGTGGTGTTGACACTTTTTTACAACAAATTTTATACATACATACATACATACATACATACATACATACATAACAAAAAGACTATTTCACTTTTTTTAGTGAATAAAATTTTATTTTAATTGCGTGGCTGCAATGAAATCCGGAGTGATCCGGAGAAAGGGCCAGAGGATCAGGCACTAGAGGTTTTTTTCTATGTTTTCGCAAATCACACTGCTTACAATTTTGACCTCAACTCCAAGGGCGTTATAAAGAATCCATTTGTACCCTGCCTTTAGTATAGTCCCAAAAGCTGTGGCGCACATCCTTATCAAACGCATTCTTGAAAAGTCGCAACTCATCCATCTGTAAATATGTAAATGTAATTACGTTGTTGTATACCGCACAATTTTTCAAAAAGCGTGTTTCGGCTACTTTGGCTTGTTTGAAGTGGGTGGGGGGAAATACCATAATTTTCAGCGAGAAAGAGACCCCCTCCCCAATGCAAATAATAGTGCGGACATCCTCCGTACATGAGGTTATAGCACTATGTATGCACAAGTGTAGATATTAACCATGCAAAAAAGAGACCACCAACACATATACATGCAGAATAGATATTATCCCATGTGAGGAACAGGTCCCCAACCCTCCAACGAACACAGTGGCGTACTAAGGGTAAATGGCGCCCAGAGGCCAGTGGCATAAATCGCACCCAGGGTGACGATGATGGCCCAAAGGGCAAGAATAATAAGTCCGAAGGGCAGAAGTCGGGAGAGGGCAATTGGGAAGGGGCTAGTGAACCCTCTTACCAGCTATTGGGTTTGGGTGGGCGCTGTGAGGTCCCCTCAGTGGGGCCTGGCCGCCAACGATTTTCCTGCAATTTAATGCCATTTGTTGGCTTTTCCTGGCATCTAAATTCAATCATCCACTGCAGTTTGGGCGCCCCAAGACCTCTGGCGCCCGAAGCAACCGTCTGGTCCCCCCCCCCCCCCGTTAGTACGCTACTGAATAAACAATATACACACCCATGAAGTGGATATTCCCTCTTACAAGTTGTTACAGTGTATTGCACCAGAGTAGATATTATCCCAGAAACACACACACACACACGCACGCACGCACAATAGAGCGGACATATTCCTTACAAACGGTTACAATGCATTGTATGCACAAGTGTAGATATTACTCCATACGTAGATCACATGCTAATTTACGCATGTGTTATCAGATATACTTATTTGTCTGCCAATAGACGGAATGAGCTGCTGTGATTTACGATGTTTTGCCCAGCGCACAATCAGACCATTAACAATATAATAGTTTGATTTACGATGTTTTGTACTGTATATATGCAAACCAGCATAACAAAATTTCGTGATTCGAGATGTTTTGAATTGCATATATTCAACAGAGAAAGAATGGAATCTCATAATTTACGGCTGATCAAAGAGTTACCAAAGAAAGAACTCGTACTGGACAGCATTTACTCATGCAATTTTTAGTCATGGGATTGGTGGTATTGTCTGTTATAACTTTACCCTTTGAAATTGCTAGGTTGAAATATCCTACAGGTCGAATTCCGAACGTAACATGAATTTCAAGTCAAACAATGATTCGAGTGAGCTATTTATTTATTTATTTATTTATTTATTTATTTATTTATCTATTTATTTATATTTTATTGTTGTTGTTACTCATTGTGAGGAAAAAATATGACTCAGAAGGAATTCGACCTTTGACCGTCTCATCCTTATATCGTTCTTAAGAGATATGTGATTAAGTTAAGGATTTAATAGAAGAAATTATTAAATTTTAGTTTTGGTGCAGGGTTACTAACTGTGACCTCATCCTGTTAAACCTCCGACGACCCATGATTCTTTACCCTTTTAGCAGCAAATCTTCAGAAATGTTGACGCGAGCAGAAAAGTAGGAGTACGGACAAGTATGCATACCGACAAGTAGACGTACGGATTGAGGGACGACATTAATGCAGGGCCCGATCAGGTCAAGTGTTGGAAGGGGGGGGGGTGTCAACAATTTCAAAAGGGTCCTGACTTTCCTCGAAAGGGCACCAAAGCAAAATTTATGTGTCTATTTACTCTAAGTGTGCATAATACCCCAAAAAAGTACGCAAGAATAAAACGATCATAAAATTTCAAGTGACAAGTGACTGTATGTTTGTGTGCGTACGATTTTTTTACCCGTGGGTGGGGTGTGGCCCGGAAACCCCGGACTCCCACCCCCACCGATCCGGCCCTGTTACTAGTGCCACATACCATCAGAGCATTTTTGTTGGAAATTGGCGACTGAAGGAAAATATGCATTCTAATGTGTATTGCGAAAACACTTTTTTATGCAAATGTTGAATTTTTTGCCCAAAGACACACACCCCCTTCTAGTCCATCATGTGGATGGTTAACGACAATACATACATATGGAGACCGTGGACAGGAAAATACGGATTCCACATGATGAAAATTACCAGCATTTCTTTATACTGGGATTACATTATTGTAGGCAGCAAAAGAACTTATCGGTATTGATTCGCTCTATGAATGAACAGTTTATAGAAACATGAAGTTACGGATGCACAGTCCAGAATCAGCCCAGCTCTAACTGACAATCATTTCAACTATATTTCAGTTTTCTATTAATTAGCATTTAATTACTCTGACAATCATTTCAGCTATATTTCAGTTTTCTATTAATTAATATTTAGCTATAGTTTAGTTTTATATTAATTAATATTTAATTACTTTGCTGTTTCTCTGAACATTGTTTACTCCGATTGAAAATAGAAAAAAAAAAAAAATTCATTTTTATGAATAAATAATGTCAAGTAATAGTCATATCTGAGATTATCACGCAGTTAGTACTAGTACCGGGTCATATTTATCTCTCAACATGTAATTGGATTTAAATTAATGTTGTATTATCTTGTATTCGGCCGTCTAATGTAAAGCTCACGAATAACTTACCTTCATGAGTACAAAAAGGAACCATTATTTTTAATGAGCTTCTTATGAAAAGTATTTACATCAATGTTCAGTTTAAATCAAATTAAAAAATATTTACACAAATCATTACTGCGTGTTGACAAAAACTAATCACAGCATTAAATAATTGCAAAATAAACCTTACTTTGAATGAGATAATAAAGCGAGAAAAATTGACAGCTGTCAGGTCATGTCCCGTGAGCTATAAAGACGTGATATTAGGTTACAGTTTAATTACCTCGAGATAGTGGAACTATCAAATAGGGGAATGAACAACCATCTATTGAATTCTTTGTCACAATGCATTGGCTAGACGGTTCAATAAGTAAACATTACTTACATTCACACGAAAACCTTATTGACTGGAGGCTCCATATGATGAGGCTATTTCGATGAGAGATAATACCTAAGATTATATCCTTTGTTTTCAAAGAGCATGTATTGATGGTTTTATCACATGTACAAAATTCTCTCATTACTAGATATCCCATTTACAATGGATTTCATTGCCTGTAATTCAGTGTACTTACCCTTTTCACATGAATGCAACACACAGACACACACACACACACACACACACACACACACACGGGTTGCAGATGTAGACGGGTGTGACTCTCTCTCTCTCTCTCTCTCTCTCTCTCTGTATACATGTATGATGTGGAAACTATAACATCAAGAAAAACAAAAATATATTTTATTTACTTTTTTGTGTATAACTACAAAATACGTTGGTTATTTGGAAGTTACTACCTCTATATGACTACGACTTGTTAAAAATGTTAAATTGATGGTTCTCTTACATACCAGCTGCCATACTGCTAAATGTGTCCACCATACAGGTAATTGCATAGCTAAACTCGTCTGTTAGTGACATACTTGACGGAGGTATTCTTAGTACGCCAACAGACTGCCATCTACTTAACTGAATGAAAAACTGGCCCATTAAATACCTTCAGTGCGCACCTTCAAGCGACCTATTGTTTTATATGCACTAAAGTTTCAAACTAATTCAATTATTTATAACTAATGCAATCAACTCCCCACATTCACTTTATTTTTATTTTTCCCTGCCAGGAGTAAGTGGGTTTTTGTATCAAGAATTAAGTGAATCGATAAGTGTCTTGGGATGGAAATGTTTCTCCACACAAAAAGCCCATCAGGGGAAAACGAACTGTGGGAAAGAGACATTTTTTTTTTTTTAATTTGACTCAGACGTCACCAAATACCGACGAAGTCTAGACTCTTATTTCTTGCTCCTGATTCTTATAAAGGATTGTAAAATTCTCTCCATTTTTACATGCAGATCCACAAAGAGATCTTTTCAATCTTTTTCCTTGGTAAAATAAATCGGCTATGACTTGTTTTATTTTATCTTTAAATTTTGTTTAATTTACTTATTTGTTTATTAATTTATTTGACATTTTCCGCAATTGTTTTGAGTTCTTTTTTAGGGTAAAAGTATAACTCTAATATCCCATGTGTGATGGTTAAAAAAAAAAAAGCAAAGCAAAAAGAATACGATCAAAAAGTAAAACAATTTTTTAAAAAATATCCACTAAAATTTGATATACTATTTTGAATACATGTTTTTACAGAATCAGCCAGTTTACACATGGCTTGTTTTTGCAGTTGATCTGAGCGTTCCTACGGTTTGATTCAATCGGATTTAACTCACCTGGCCATAACGCCAAGATTGTTCATGATAGCCTTGAGTTAATCATTCGTCCGTGCGTTGTTAGCTATTGCTTGTTACTAGTATAAAGGTAATATTTCTTATACGAGTTTAATCAAATATCAACTTGCTAATCAGAAGGTGCTTGGCTAAGTTCAATAACCAGCGTAACCAAGGTATGTTGATCAGGTGAAATTCCATCCGATTGGCTTACTTACTACCATTCTGGAGAACGTGTTTCTCATCCATTATTTGTAAACAAATTTTTATTATCAGATTTACAATATGATCCTATATCATCACGATCTTGGACATGGCGGAAATTGACTAATATTTACGATTAGCTGAGCTTATTACCACTCTGGAGGCATAATTTCTTGTCCGATTTTAATCAAATGTGTAATCCTTTTAAGTTTTGCAAGCCAGCGAACGATAACATGCCGCTAGTGCTTCCTGATGTGTTATCCATTTCACGAGAATGGAACTCATATAAACTTTTCTCCTCCAATGGAATTTTTTAAATTAGAAATGTTGCTCATATGCAAAACATAATAAAATAGAGAACCAGTCAATACTGCCATTGTAAACTAAGTCCATCTAACGACAGACAAAATTGTGACTCAGCAGTTCCATTACCACGCTTTGACTGAAACACAAATAAATAAATAAATAAATAAATAAATAAGGTTTTCATGCACACACATACACCACCCACCCCACCTCATTCAAAAAAGTCAGTTCTATTCTTTCTGCTCTCGGGAGCATATTTATTTTCAGTTTGTTCTGAAGTCCTCTGAAGAGTCTAAAGATCGACGTACGGCTTTTTCTTCTCACCTGTTTTAACTTTTATTTTCTTTATTTGTTTAGCACATGCAAGTCTTATGCAATTAAACAATCTATTACATTCTACCAAACATATCAGCTGATAAAAGGACAGGTGTATATTTTACATTCTGTTGTTACAACTCTAGGTCTTAAACTATGTAACAGAAAGAAAGAAAAAACAAGTTTAGTAAAAGCAACAATAGTTTATTTCCCTAAAATGCAAAGTCAAAATTTAAGAGGAACTGACAGCATTGTGAATTATATCCCAGTTAATCCTAACTGTTCTATCACAAGTTCAGAAGTATATAATGTTCCGAATGAATTTCAATAATCTTGACTGTCGCAATGTTCCAGAATAATATATTCCAGAATGTCTTTGAATGAGTTCTCAAGAATTCCAAAGTATTGTTTTAGTCCAAAAAGTCAATAAACACTTTGTAAATCCAATGAATAATTTAAATAAATATATCATCTCAAATGATATCAGAAAGCAACTATAAGTGATTTCATAGACTGATCATAAAACAGGAATGAACAATTGTTTACCAAATCCTATACATGCTAATTTCATTCGACCAAAGACACAACAGAATTTCCTAGGAAAAAAAACCTAGGTCTTGAGCTCAAATTCAAGTAAGCATCTTGTTTACGTCTTAGAATCATGACAAAAATCAGGTAGGCATTACCCTCAATCACAGACAAAAATTAAGCACACAATGCAGATATACATAATACTGTCCAACGTATCACCTGAAACAAAGGCATATGTGTGTATTTTACATTCCACGAAATATATCACCTGATAGAAATAAATATGTGCGTTGTTTACATTTTGCCAAACATGTCGCCTGACTGAAAGACGTGTGTATTTTGCATTCTACCAAACATATCACGTCCAAAAATATCAACTGACACAAACACGTGTGTGTATTTTACATTCTACTAATATATCACATACACAAAAACATACGTGTATTTTGCATACTTCAAATATATAACCAGACAAATGATGTAAAATGAGTTTACTTTAAAACAGGCTAACGCTGGTGAAGTTAAAGACGAAGATATGATGTTAAACAAACTCTAAATTATATATATATTATATATATATATATCTGGTTTTAGCGCAGAAGTTTTTTTTTTTCATGTTCAATTACTGGCATGGGCTGACATATTGCATCGTGTTGTGTTCAGTACGCATACCGAGACTGGGTGCCAGCAAATCAATATTTTAGTCAAAACGGTCGTTGAATATTTATGTCTGATCTTACTCAATGTGTTTGTATTATTTGTGGAAGGAATCTTGTTTCCAAAGGCAATTTGCTGCGGACGATGATCAACTAGTTTCAACTTGTAAAGTCTTGACAATATTCATTTGCTTATTTTCATCAAGTCCAGCCTATTTCAGCTTATGTATGAACTATGCTGCGAAATCAATAACGTTCCTTAAGCCCTTTGAAGATGGTAAATCGACCGATTTGTCCGATAGCCATAAGTCGAATAGAAGATTCCAGTTAAGTTCCCACTTGACGTGACACGATCGCCGAAAAGGCCAAAAAAAATCCAAACCAAATGGCCTTTTTAACTATGTCGAAACTCCGTCGTTGTAAATTATGGCTAGATCAGAGGCAAATATTTAAGGACGATTGACCCCTGAATTATGCCCACCCCAAAAGTGATTAAGATCACCATAATTTTCATTTTGTATCAGTGAAAATGGATGCAGATATTGCAAAAAGAAAAAGAAATATTGCAAGAAAAAATGTACACCCTTGATCAATGATTTCTCTCTTGACGAATTATGCTGTTTCAACAAAATTCAATACAGAGACATGATTTGTCCCGATATGTGTATTCATTTACACAATCATAACAAGACGTCTCTTGAAAGCGCAGCACATTACATCAGCAACGTCCTCAACAATAATGTAGCGCGTTTAAAAGCTCGAAAACGGAGAACACAATCAACAATATAAATAAGCCAAAAAGAAAAAGAATAAATCCCTGCCAAAAATCCATATTGCACATTCAAAGAAAGTGATGACCCTAATTCGGAACAGGAAGACGACGAACCAGATGAAAACAGGATTGATGCATATTGCGATACCCTGAACGAACAACAGAATGAACCAAGTAATGGAGACGACCGTATAATACATGTGAAACAGACATATAAAACCTCAAGCAGTATCTCGACGAACCCGGATGGAAAACACACCGAAGCTGAAGCTGATAATGAATATAAGTGTAGCTCTGACTGTAAGCAATAGGCAAGTCAAAAACAAAATTTAAAAATATGACAAGGTGTAACATTTGCCATCTCTGTTAGCAACTTTTCTTTGGGAAGATGAGATCAACCACAAGGTATAGGAGGACGAATAATCATGTACGTTTCAAACAACGTAACATACAAGAGAAGAACAGATTTCGCAATATCTACTACAGAATCAATATGGATTGAGTTAAGTCTCTTCTATAGCCAATCTATTTATATCTGCTCAGCTTACTGGCCTCCAAACTCCCTCTCATTATGGACTGACCAATCTGAGCATGAACTAGAGGCTGCTTTATCTCCAACAATGAAGTAATTATCATGAGAGACTTCAATATTGATTTCCTCTCTGATACTAACACTAAATGGCTACAAATGATACAACTACACGACCTTACACGGGTAATAAATGTACCAACAAGAGTACTTCTACCCTGATCGACCACATCTACATTACCCATCCTGACAATCTCTACGAGATAAACGTACCCTGTTTCCATATTATCATATCCCATATGAGCAACTCGTAAGCAACAGAACGTAAAGAAAAATAATTCACACTCCTATCTCCTATATGCAATGCAGATGCTTTAAAAACTTTGCTGCAAATGAATTTCTCACCGAACACAAAACATAAACTCATTAACTTTCTCTACCATAGACCCAGATTATGACTTGTCTATCTGGAACCACTGTTTTCTTATTATCCTAAATAAACACTCCCCCATACGCATCAAAAGAATTAAACGATCAAAACAACCAGAATGGTATACTAATGAAATCGCGGAGTTACAACGTAAACGAAACTTCTATCATAAATATACAGACTTTACAAACAATCGCTTGTGGCGGAACAAAGTCAAATCACCAGCGCGATCTTACTTCAACGAAACCTGCACCTCTAGCTCCATATGAAATTATAGATGATTACGCCCATGAGCTCGATATTGCAAACCAACTGAACCTCTTTTTTTACTAATATATCCCAAACCTTTGACAGATCTAACTTTTCAGAGCCTAATATAGACAAACTTACTAAATTCGTGAATGAAAGAGTACCTGATCATGCTAGTTTCAACATTTCCTTAATAACAATAAATGACACTTTTGATATTCACAATAAATCTAACACAAACAAATCAGCGGGTCTATATGGAATTCACCACAAAACTCTAAAAATGTCGGCTTTATCAATCTCAGAGTCTTTGAAAGAAATGATTAACTGAAGTATCACTTCCTGCAAATTCCCGGAGCCATTGAAGTTAGCAAAAGTATTCGCAATTTATGAGGGAAATGAAAGAATGACCCATCCAACTATCGACCCATGTCTGTTCTATATGTACTTTCAAAAATTATTGAAAAACATGTCAGCTAGCACATTCTCATATATCTTAAAAAGAACCAACTCCTCCATAAATTACGATCAGGTTTTCGACAGTCATTCGTGTCAAACTGCATGGACGAAACTTATAGACTAATGGCTACTAGAATCAGGCAAACTTTTGGCGCAATCTTCATTGGTTTTTTTTTTTTTTTTTTAAAAAAAGTATTCGATTTGGTTGACCATTCGGTGCTCATTAAAAAACTTTCATCCTACAAGTAATCTTCAAACTCATTTGCCTGGTTCACGTCGTATCTCACTAATAGAAACAAGGTTGTTTGCACGGATAAATACAATTCCGAACCAAGTCTTATCTAAAGTGACGTTCCTCAAGGATCTATATTAGGGCCTCTTATTTTTCTACTGTTTATCAAAGTCTTAGCGTTGTATCTAGTGCACTCTAAGACAAATCTTTTCGCTGACAGCTCTGCATTGCATTCATCTAGTAAATCTCTAGACTCCATTAAAAATAAACTTCAAATCGACCTCAGTTAATATCTCTTAAACGAAATGTATGACAATCGGAACAAGGCAGCGCCTATCTACTAACATGGATTTACTTCTAACTCAAAATGGCTTAGACGTGTACGTTGTCAAAAATAAAAAACCTCTTGGTATCTACATTGATCAACATCTCAGCTGGAATGCACATATCGATCACCTGTGTGCAATGGTAGTCAAAAGAATAACTCTGTTAAAATTGTGTCGAGATTTCTACCTCCACAATCTTTTGCACTTTATTTTTCGGGATATATACTACCACTGATAAACCACGACTGTATCATATGGGGAAGCACATTCAATTATTATATGTCCAGAATTGATAAAATCCAGAAAAGGGCAGCTGAATCTACCTATTATGACTCCCTTTTGTTTTCACCTCTGCAATGGCTACCCATACAAAAACGTCTTCTTTATTTTAAAGGAATCATAACATACACGTCTTTAAACGATCTTTCTCCTGATTATATCTGCAACCTAACTGAACAAAGATCATCAAATAATGAGCGTAATCTCCGATCGACGACTAACAACGATCTCCATATTCGGTGGTCTAAACCAACCATTACAAAAGCTCATTCACTGTATCAGCACCTACCGTATGGATTCCTCACCCCTGAGGATACGTAATTCAAATTCACTTGCTTCTTTTAAAATATCATTAAAGAAATTCTTTCTTGACTAGCTGGAATGACATATTAACGACTCTGGATGGAAACCTTTATCATTATGTCAGTCAATATTATGACCAGGTCTTATTCGATATATGTAATACGTATGACTTTATGGAGGGGGATTACCGCCAAAATTGTATGCATGTATTTTCTAATCTTCCTTGATGCATTATTGTAAATGGCTGCTTTCCAATGCTACTTTCATAATTCTATCAATGTATATTGTATTCTTCATTGTTGCAGATTGTACGTGGCAGTTTGCAAGTGCTACTTTCCTTCTGCATTATTGTCAGTGGCTGCTTGCAAGTGCTACATTCATAATTCTAGTCATTAATTTTCTATTCTTCATTGATGCAAGCTGTAAATGGCTGCTTGCAAGTGCCTAGATCTACTTTCCTTCTGCGTCATTTTATCTTGCAATTTGCCAACAACTGAATGGATTCTGTAGTTTGTCATATGGCCAGTGCTATGTCAGTTATTACAAGTTTTAACATTCTATTTATAAACTTGCTATATTACAAGTTACACAGAATGCACCTTCTAAAATCATGATTATAATGTAGCATCACGCACATTGCAAGTTAGCATCACGGAAGTTAGCATAAAATAATGCCTCATTATGACAACAGATGGCGCTGTGACACGTCAATTTCTTACAATACGACTACTCCCCTGGCCCTAGCAACAAGAGGTAATACCACTTTACGGCATGTTTGGGCACAAAATAAATTAAATGTATCAAATTGTATACAATTAGATGTATTTACACAATGTTATAATTCTGCTGACCCTTCCCACCCCATTTTTATTTAGTCCTTTTGTGGGTGTAATTTACCGCTGCCACACGGTGGCAGAATAGGGTAGCCGTCTACAAGCAGGTTTAAGGTCCTAATTTGTTTATATATTCTTATTCACAATCTTATCAGTTTAAGAGCATGTTTGTTATTTTAAAGTGCAATGCAAATTTTGCTTTTTTTTATCAGTAAAGATCTCATAAGGTTTGAGCAAATTGCAGATAATTGTACCTCAAGGCCATACTTTCTTTTTTGTTTATTCACGCGAGAGAGAGAGAGAGAGAGTACATTACAGAGATGAGGATTCTGTTTATTCTCTCATCCCTATGTAATTAATTTTACTGTTCCTCTGCACTTTACAGTGGCAGTTGAATTTTATATATATATATATATATATATATATATATATATATATATATATATATATAACAAGAAGTAAGGTATAATAGTCAAATCATACAGACTTCTTAGAGATGTATGGCATGGATGATTATGCAATAGCCAGCAAGTATTGTCACTAGTTGTTTGTGACAAGTATCTCATATCTCCAATTTCATTTTAAATCTCCAGTTCCAATATAATAACAAGAGGCAAATGATTTGAAACAAGGACATTACATACAAAGCATGTACTGTAGCATAGCTATATGCTACAAAAATATGAACTTATTTCATTATATAAGAAAATAAATTCTAACAGTGTGAAATAAATTTTCTACATCTAAACATAAAGAACATTTCCATACAATTATGAGATGCTTTATTTCCACAGATATCAAACTAGAAACTACATTGTTTTATTATTTAAAATCGTATTCATCCATATATGAAGCGATATTTATAGTACAGATAAGATGACTGATTGTACGGTACTTCACTGGTAAAAAAATCGGACTCTTTTGCTGGCAATTACAAAAATATAATGTACTGAATACAAATAACGTTGCTACCGCTACCAGTAACCAGCTCAATTTGTTTTCATTATTACTGCTACAATACAGTACCAAATTTGCTTGATACATTTGGATAGGAAATTAATGTAGTAATTAAAAAGATTAATACAATTTTTTACATGTATCTTCTACAGATGTGATTGTTTTCTGTTAGAAGAGTAAGACACGCCCCACACAATTTTCTAAAAAACTTGTACAGTTTTTAAGGCTACTCACAGCTCAGGCTGTTGTAGCATCCACCCCACCCCACCCCACCCCACCCGCATAAACATCTTCATTTGTCTGTGATTTTATCATCATTTTATCCTGTTTAAAATATACGTTAATATTGCCATGACACAAAAAATATCAGCACAATACAACTATGTAATAAAGCAAAATAAATAAATAAAAACTATATACAGTCCTATGTTTAACTTTTCACAAGAAATATAAGAGAAAAATAAATATTTAATGTAAACCGGCATTAATAAAAACAATATTGTTAGATGAATTAGTCTAAAACAAAAATTATCATTCAGGTAGGCAATTATAAGGAACAAATACCTGGATTGTCTTGTTACATTGTTCTTATAGATTTATTTGCCAATCCCTTTTGTTTTTCAGTTTCACATGAATAAAACATGAATAAAGACAAGCTTTTCACACAATTTTGCTTTTGGATTGGACATACACTCATAACTGCAAATTCTGAGGAATTGTAAACTGTAAATTCTGGATTGGGCGAGACACATTATCTTTTGTATACCACACACATTTGTAAATTATGACTCAAGAACAGTCAGATTATATTCCCTAATGACAGTTTCAAGAATCAGTTCCCAAAAACATTCCATTACTGGATCTGATTCAATATATAAACTGTACAAAAATGCTCACTTTTTGGAGAATTTGTTTTGCGGGCAATAAAATAAGTTGTTTGCACTTGCTGTGAGCAAAACACCATGAAAAGGATTATATTTTATTTGCTAATCTGTTATTTCTGATACTTTGACCGTCACAAAACTATTATATTTATGAACCTGAGATGAAATTTTAAATTTGGCCTGTTATCCCTAATATATATGCCTTGGAACAATGGATAAGGTAAATTCCATAATTTAAATGACTTAATCACTCAGCAGAGAGAGAGAGAGAGAGAGAGAGAGAGAGAGAGAGAGAGAGAGAGAGAGAGAGAGAGAGAGATTCATAAGTTAGTTTCTTCACTGAATAATAGAAACCACTAGCCAATTTCTGACTGCAGTTGTAAGATATCTGAACAGAAAGTAACAGCTACTTTATAAGCATGCAAGACATTTTAATGTGAGTTATAGGCCCCCAAGTACTATTCCTCAGAGAAGACACAAAACTGGGTTTCAGAAATTGCAGCCACACAAGTACCACTTTGTTACTTTGTGAAAAATGGGGTCATTGTGAGAAAATGGAGACACCTGATGTACCTGCTGGTGATGAGTGGTCAGTGATCAATCGAATTGTTGTTCCTAAGTTATATAGACAGGAAATTCATAGTCTAGCCCATAATACTCCTTAAGCTGGTCAATTTGGTGTCAATAAGATTTATCACAAGATCCTGAATCATTTTTATTTGCCGAAAATTAAAAGTGATGTTTGTAAGTACCATAGATCTTGTCATACTTGTTAATGGTAGGACATCCCAATCAGAAGATATCTAAGGCACATCTTCAACCTTTTCCTGCATCTGACCACTTGACAAGCCATTTAACAGGAAAATGGTAGACTGTCGGTTCCTTACCTAATACCAAGTCAAGCAACCAATACTTGTTGACCATAATGTGTGCACCCTCAAGATTTCCATAGGCTATTCCTTTGAAGAATTTCAAAGCAAAAACTGTTCTAAAAGTTTAGGCAATGTTTTTTTTAACACTTGTTTGCTTCCCCAAATCTGTCCAGCAAATTTTATGTTTGATTATTTCCAACAACTTACGCATGAATTAGACATCCAACAGTTTAATATTTCTGTCTGTCACCCTGAAAGAAATGGTGCTAGAACATGAGTCTGAAAACACTCTCACCTACCCAGGATACATGTATACAGTTATATTGAATCAAACCTTAAAAAGACAATGATCAGTAAAAAAAATCCTGCATTGTATAATTATCGAACACGATCAGGAGAGTTTTTTTCCCATGTTGGTAATTATCACCAAATGAAAGACCCCATGACTACCATAAAACAGCAAAAGACTGTCCCAAAACACCCTCAACTACCCAGGATACATGTAGGCAATTAAATAGAATAAAACCAAATAAAAAGACAGTGATCAGTAAAATTCTACCCGGTATAATTATCGAGTAGGATCAGTAAAGTTTTTTCTCTTGTTGATACTTGCTGAAGGAAAGACCCTAAGACTATCCCAAAACATGCTCATCGACCCAGGATACATAAATACGATTACAATAACTTAATGAAATATGCGGTTTTGGTGCATTCTCTCTCTCTCTCTCTCTCTCTCTCTCTGATCATAGATAATTCACTAAACTACTCTTATACTGTAAAGAGCAGCACACTTAATAAGTCGGAATCATGCGTCTCTACATTCATATTTCAAAACTTCTTTTAAAGTTTTTTTTATAATCTTTAATGTGACAAAGAGCAGCTGAATAATTAGAACCTAAGGGTGTTATATTTATATTTTTAAAATTTTTGAACCAATTATTATTTTTAATTGGTTTCATAATGGTAGAAATTACAATAAATAAAAGTAAAATCTCCTGTAACATTATGTCTCATGTCTCTGATTATTTCCAATTTTACAGACAAAAGTTTTAAAGGATGAAAACCAGTTTTAAAGCTATTTTTTTTTTTTAAAATGCATTCATAGGTTGAGGTTCTGTACATTAACAATGCAAATTAAGTATTGGAAAACAATCGTACACTAAATCTAATACTACTAATCGCAAGTAAACATTTTTATCATGATACGAACATGATTTTCCACAATTTGATTATTTCGACTTTTGCTACAAAATATCTTCCAAAATGAAGATCGTGATAAGAATAAGAAAACCTTTAGGAATGCTTAATTTTTTTAATGTCATTTTACCTATAAACTTTTTTTATGTGCTATTGATGTTGCTCTGAAATATATTATTTTCGCTGGAGCTTATGTACAATAGTATCACAGGAAAAGTTAGACGCATTTGAGGTGCGTCAAAAAGGGTGACGTACAATACGATCCTTACAACCAGGGGTCTTCTGATGAAAGCTCGTTAAGAAGAGTACGAAGGAATATATCATTGTCATTTCAGATCCTTACTTTGCGACATTCATTTTGAAACATCACGATCATACAGCTTCCACAGTCAGCTGCCAGAGTCATAGAGGAAACATCAGAGCCGCGACACTGGTGTAGATGAGGAGAGCAGGGAGACAATCGTACAGCAAAAGATCACCCTAATACGGAAGAAGTCGGGGCTATCTGGAAATTCGAACCAACACAGAACAGAAAACAGTCAACCTACTCAATAATCGAAGTCCAGGACAACAAGTGGAAAGACCCGGTGATTGAAAAAATGATCAATGGATTTCAGGGACCATACTCACCGGGAACACAGCGCAGCCGGACGCTGCAGATGGAGGACGTACAGCAAGCCTGGTTACTCAAACTGGCGGGTAGGGAGTGAAACCACCTGCAACTACCCCCAAAAGCGGAAATTCCCAGGGTCTACTGTACAGATATTGCTGACTGTATAAGGTTATCCATTTGGCTTTCAAAAACCCTCTTTAAAAGTACAAATTTGATATTTGTGACTGCCGTCTAAAAATAAAACTCAAATTCCATTACAAATTTGAAAAATAAGTAAGATCACTAAATGTGTGAAGGGTAACTTACACCCACAAATTAGTTTATATTTTTCGGAAATATTAAGTACACTATGTACACGAAATTCCAAACTTGAATGAAATAATTCTTAACTAGATAGATTATTACAATTAAAATGTGTGGCTAATACATAAATGGCTGATAGGGACAGTCCGACTTCAAATCAGAACTGGTGAGAATTTGGCAAAAGAGCTTAATTGGCGTTACAACTCAAGATTCCGCTGCCGCTTTGCACCTTCTGTCTTTTCTAACAGTCCGTGTGCCATCAACAATTAAATAAACTGTAGTATGCATTGCGCATAGATTTTTTCATTGTTATAAATGACCGAACAAGACTGATTAAAACTCAGTCATAGAACATCCATTATCATGTCAATATGTAAGGAACATGTACGAATGATTCATACAGTAAGGTCTGTAAATCTTGCTTTGGTTCCGCTCTAGAGTTTCATATTTGCACAGGGTTTGATTTTTAAAGACAAACTATTTCCCGCTTATTCCTCGCTTGTTATTCTAGTTAGTTTGAAGAATTCTATGAATATCGTAGGAATGTTAAAACAACTTCTAATCCCCTTTATTTTGGTGTATGATGGATGGGTGTAATTTGGGTTATCGAGTGTCTTGTTGACCTTACTTCATGTATGCACCCCCCTCTTGGTCATTTACACATACTGGACTTCAGAGGTAAGTTTGAAAAAAAAAAAATAGCAAATGACTTTATTTATTTGTCTTTTTATAATCGTTCATTGCTGTTTCCCCGCCTTTAAAATTATTTAATAAAAGTAGAGGAACTTTTACTTTCTATATTATTATTTAGTTAAATGAAACCATTCTAAACCAAGCCAATAATTAGCTGCCGGATAAAACAGAAGGAAGGAAGAAATGAATACACATTTATGATAACGATTGTAATGGTGCAATATTCTGTAGATATTTTAGCAGTACATTCTGTCGTGTTCAGCGTGACACGTAACCGTTAAAATTGACGTAAGGGCTAGGCTCGTAAAAATTGCTAGCTTGAGATAGTTAACCTCTCTTGTTAGGATGAATAATTGTATTTTAATTAGAACCCGCTAAGATAACGGTCCGACATATGTTAACGTAGGGTCAAGTGGAAAAAAAAATGATAAAGTAAAGACAAGTCAGAGACAAAATTTGGGAATTCTTCGGCCATTTGAAATAGGTATCATAAGATGATATTTCCCATAATAGTTATTAATAAATGCGGACTAAAGATAATTATTCTGACTTCAAATGGAGAGTTAGAATTTTGTCTGTAAGAGAAAGTTAATCCTGACTGGCTAAGCTAAACGAGGAGGAGGGTGTTTTCCAGATGAAATTCAAGGTTTTAAGTTATTTCCTTGAGGGACTCCGAGGAAATTAACCAGTAATTTTTTCTCATTAAATAAATCGTCCAAGGGACGTGGGTCTGGAAGAGATTGAGAGATCAGGAACCAGAGAGGGATTGGGCTGCATAGAAAGAGCTAGTCTCGAAAAGGGACAAAGATATTGTCTCGATCACATACAATATGTTCATTGATGTAAGTTTGTATTATTTCTTGAATTTATTCGTTTTTAATTCATACTTCAATTTTCCTTGAGTTCAGAAGTTAATTGTACATTCATATTCTCGAATGTTATACGATTCGTGTATTGTAAGAATGTCATACAATATTTCATTGGTATGAAATTGTTCAGATTTAGTGGATTGTATGTAATGTAATAGAAAACATGTTTTGAAGGAATTTCATGCATTACTCTGATACAAATTGTGAGAATTAATTTATCTGTCTTAAATGAAATGTAGCATGTATGCTAAGAAATGAGTTTACTATTTCTATGTTAATGAATCACTAATTAGCAAGTAATGTAGTTAAGACAAGATGTGAAGTCCATTAATTCATTTGTGTAATTAAGTTGTAAATTAAGTTGTCAACAGACGAAAATCTGCGAATGTCGACCTTTGACTATTACGTTAGCCCACAGTGGGACGTAATAGTTATCAAAGAGGTTCAGTTATGTCATGGTCCCAGTTAGGAATGCGAGTAGCCGCGAGAGAGAAATTAAATTTATGTTAATAGGGTTGTGTATCAGTATCAGGATGCGAATTAACCATAGCCTTAGTCTGTTGAGTTAAGATGAGACGATGCCTGACATGACAAAAATGGGAATATTGTACGATGGCAGGAGAGAGAGAGAAAACAAACACGGCAACTCTGACATGTCATCAACAGTGATATGGAAAGGACCGAAATCAACCAGGGTATGCTGACATGACGGCAATTTGAGTTCGATCAGTCACTCGATTATATGATGAAATTTGTTTTATTGGTATAACAGAAACGCTAATTGTTTTTCGTATAAATTTTGTAATTCTGTTTCAAAGAGAAAGTGAATCATTCAAATGTCATGTTCAATTTCATTTTTTTTATGTAACTGATTAAATTGTTTTATTTTATATACTCTGCTCGTGTTGTTCTATTATATATCTCTGCTCAGATCTGTGTTATTCCATCCATTAATTTCATGTTTTATTTTATTGTTTGCTCGATTCAGGCAATAACACCGTGGTCGATCATCTAGATAAGGATGACCAAAGCAACATAAAGGCGGGAGATCATATGACATATCATCCTCAAGCTCTAACAACTATATTTCTTAAATTGTCTTGACTCTTACAAATATCTTTTTTTTTTTTTTTTGTTCTTCTTGTTTTGAGTCTACAAAGCCAAAAGAAGCGATTAGATAAAATACTAAGGTTAAATTATATAAGTGTTCCATTCGGTATTATATTCGGTATTCGGCATTAATTTACAAAAAGTCAGAGTTTGACAGATATATAATATTCTAATCCCATACCACCAACAAGAGTGATATTTTCTTACTGAGAACAGAAGATAAAATTAGTTTTATCACATATACGCAATGGACAACATCGAAACAGTTCCAGCCTGGGTAAGTGATATACAAATAGAAAGTGAACGACCGTATGAAAAATCATATTGACGATTTTAAATTAAATGAATATGTAATAAAACTGATTTGCCTAATAAATCTATGAAGAAACAATATGGTTATTTTTTTTTTTTCAGACGTTACATAAAAATCAGTTTATCAAGGTTAGTCTCTACTGCCATTTTCCTGTTATTTGACAATCAGCACATTTTGTTGTCTGCATCAATAGCTGATGCATCTGTACAGGAAATCATATGAAAGAAGTCTGGCCTAATTGGAATTTTCGGTATGAAGCTTAAAGTCTCTTTGTCGTTGTCACATATATATAGCTGCTAGGCCTGAAGCAATGAATTATGGTGCAGAGTGTAGAATTTGGATTCGTTCCAGTAAAATGGGGGTGGTGGTGGTGGTATTTTAAATACATTAAAGTTAAATCCAAAGGAGCAGGCTGTTTTGGTTTTATTGTCGTTAACAATTTTCTATGGTATTAATTAAGTCAGAAACCTTATTGTTTTTAAATGTCTTCTAATCCCTGTACAAAATTCTCTTGTGCTGGGTTGGGGGTCATAGAAACAAACTGAGATGAGGGCCTCAAGGAACTGAGATACACCGATTTGTAATAGGCGACGAATGGCTCTCGCTTGCGTAGGCCCTGATGATTTAACTGAGCTAGAAGAAGTGTACACACACACACACACACACACACTGTTATGTATATTTAATTTAATTGTTTGTTTGTTAGTTTTAAATTTTTTATTCCATTACATTTATTGTAATGTAACATTGTTCACTGGACTTGACCTTGTCCAAAATTGAGTTCAGTTCTGTTTGACCTGATTGACTTCTTTTATTTATTTTTTATTTCATTGATGTAAACAACTAATAATAGCTTCATTATTTTCTATGGGTATGAGAGAATTTAATAGGTTATTGTGTTGTAAGTCAACAAGGCTCATTAGATCATTCTAGAAAGTTATTTTCCATTGGGTAATGGTTGCTTTTAGAAAATGCTAATTTGTGACCTGAGGTCAAACAGAGAACTATATTATCTTGTGATTGTGAAGATTTTACCAATTGTGCTTTAACATCTAGCACTTTAAGTTGTGTTATGTTGTGACTAGTTTGGGCTGAATTTTATTTTCTTAAAATTATTGAATTCCAGTGATCCTTTTCTCTGGAAATACAAAAGTGCTCTGACAAAATTCTTGGATAAAGATATTCATTGGGATTTATACTGAATTTAAGCCTGGAATAAAAATTTCTGTGATTCAACAAGAGACTGTTGACACATCAGTACGACGCAGGAAATAACAGACACGTCTTCGACTTCAATTTTAAATTTCTTTGGGAGTGGAAATGAATTTTATTCAGAAGTTTTTATTAGTAGGACTTGTGTCTTTATTTCTTAGATTATTTTGGGGTTTAATTCGCAAAACAGTAAGTTTTTCTTCTCATTTGTTTCACTTTGTCTTCTAGGGAAATCAATAATTTGTTAAATTTTATAAAGCTTGTTGTCTTCACTCTTTTCTGTTACTTATTTTTAGAGCATAGACTCGTAACAATATATATATATATATATATATATATATATGTATATATATATAGCATATATACATATGTATATATATACATATATATATGATTCATATGAAATTTATGAAACAGCCAGGAAGCTATATGTTTTATCATAATCTAAATCACCGTGCTTTGAAGAAGTTTATTGGAACGTGTTGGCTACAGTATATTTCTTGCATCAAATTGAATTTGTTTTTTGAACGGGGGGGGGGGGCGCTGTTTTTTGTTGGTTTCTTTTGGTTTGTTTTCGTTGCGCTGCACGATACTGGACTGCCATGTGGATATGTGATTTCTATACACAGGCAACTCGCTGTCCGATGTTTGAACAGGAACCTCTGTCAAATTATCAGCAATGCCTTTTTAATTTTTGCGGAGTCTATATGGCATCATGCCTACATGCCTCGCAACCAACCAGTTGCCAGTTATGACAAGTTCTGTATTCAGTAAACAAGATAATAATAATAATAATAATAATAATAATAATAATAATAATAATAATAATAATAATGAGGACTTTTGTATAGCGCCTATACTTTAGAAGCTCTAAACGCTTTACAACATTAGACAAAGATAGATAAAGATATGAGTACAAAAAACAAACACCATGAAATAAGAAAACAGAAAACATACTGAAAATATTTAAGGTAAGGAAACATTATTAGGTCTTTAAGTCTGTTCTTGCAGTCGAAATATGTGAGTTTAAAGAGCGCTCTTGAATGAGATCACTGTGTCTTTTTGTCTAAGTTCAGTGGGCAATTCCTTCCACGTTGCTGGGCCCTGGTATGCAAAAGAGCGTTGTCCATATGACTTCATTTTCATAGTGGGACTAATGAGAATACGATTGTTAGAAGAGGATCATAAGTATCTTGCTGGTGTGTACACATGGGTGAGATCAGATGGGTATGTTGGACTGGAGCCCGTCAGTGAAACGTTGCACAGAGAGCAAATTTTGTGTTTGATTCTGGATCGAGTGGATAGCCAGTGTAGGGTACAGAGCAGGGGGGTGGGTGTGTGTGCTCTGATCGTGGTACTCTAAGGATGATCCGATCTGTATTTTGAACTTTTTGAAGTTCCTGGAGTAGATATGGAGACGAACCAGACAGAATTGAGTTACAATAGTTTAGTCTTGAAAGTACTGACATGTTGGTGCAATGAGAGAGTTCTGTCCAGAGTAACACCTAGGTTTCGTACTGACTGTGTGAATTTAATGTTGGTGTTGCTGATATTTATTGTTTGAGGTAAAGGATGTGAATGAGAAAGTCTTTGTGATGTAATCAGAATGGCTTCAGTTTTATCATCATTAATTCTGCCGCTTGTTACATGTCATCCATGATTTTACATCGGAAATGCACCTCTCTAAATCTTGGATGGTAGCATCAACTTCAGTTGGGTAGCTAGATTTGTATATTTGGGTGTCTTCAGCGTACAATTGGTGAGACACTGGATGATGATTTATGACACTTTAGAGTGGCTGAGTGTATAGAATGAAGAGAACAGGTCCAAGAACAGGGTGAGTACTGCAATCTTTCCACTATCCAAAGCAGAGAGTAGGTCATTAACTACTTTCAAAAGAGTAGTTTCAGTACTGTGGCAAGGGCGATATGCAGACTGTACATTACTAAAAAGACTGTTTGAATTCAGATGAGATACAAGTTGGGATAGAACAACTTTTTCTAAGATTTTCGACATGAATGGGAGATTAGAAACTGGGCGGTAGTTCTTTAAATCGTTACCGTCGAGTGTTGGTTTCTTCAGCAGAGGCTTTACAATGGCAGTTTTGAAAAATGATGGGAATTCCTCGGATGAGAGAAAGGTATTAATAACATCAGTTAGTGAAGGCAATATTGGATCTAAGCACTCAAGCAGCAGTGATGTCGGAATCGGATCAAATTCACATGACTTTGCTGCACTCTTGATCACGATTGTACGTACTAAATCCATAGAGACAGGTTCAAATGCTGCTAACGCTTGCCGCTGAAATTATGTATCGCAACTGTATGGTGACGACGAGTCAATTGAAATTGTGTTGTCAAGTTTATCTCTGATGGTTTGTACTTTGTCAAGGAAGAAATTTGCAAACAGGTCCGGAAGGTCAACTAGAGAGAAGGTAGTTGGAAGTGGTGTACATTTGTTCCTTGACATTAGCTTGTTAGTAATCACGAATAGCTCTTTGCAGCTAGAACTTTCCGTGATTTTAGTGCTGTAGTGGGTTGATTTCGCTGCATGGACTATGTTTGTGACATTCTTCTTAGCGGCTTCATAGATTTGCTTATGAATAGTGAGTCTGGTGGAAAACCAAAGCCTCTCAGCTTTACGGCGGTCTTATTTAGCAGTGCAAAGCTGGTCCCTAACACTGCTATACCACGGAGACCACTTTTGAATTGATACTATGCACTTGGTTGCTGAGGCATGTTTGTCAAGCAATGAACACAGGCAGTTATCGAGTTGTTCTGCTGTAGGAGGTAAGCTAGTTGTTAGGTTTGCTTGGATGTCATGCATTAGTTGGATTCTGTTTATCATACGGAGGTTTCTCTTAGTAGCAAGTAAAGGTAGAGGGTTAGGGACTGGTATGTCAAGATGGCATATAATGCAGAGGTGATCTGATGCAAATTCGTGGAACACCAGGGAGGACTGTAGAATATTATCATCAGGTCTATAAAGAATCCAGTCTAAAATGTGACCATGTTTATTGGTGGGTCGGCTAACTGACTGTTTGAGGTTGAAAACGTGAATGGAATCTAGGAATTTCGATGTGTATGGGTTTCCAGGACAGTAAAAGTGAAAGCTGAAATCTCCAAGAATAATCAGGTTGCCACCTATCGAATTTCCATACTCCAGGAGATTCGGAAACTGCTCCAAAAAGAGAGATTCAGTCAGCTTGTTTTTTCTACCAGGAGGAGGACGGTAGAGGCAGAAAAAATGGACTGACCTTTGTTCCAGTGTATTTGTGGTTTGGACTAGTTCAAACGATGTATGGTAGAAATTGAAGGTTGTAGTGTGGTTAAGACGGTTGATCATGGAGCAAACATACTATAAGATTTCATAACGAAACTGTCCGATATGAGAAGGATCGGATGAAGATAGGCATAATATTTGTTCTTAGTCGACTTTGTTGATTTGGACAACGTTGACATAATGTTCACATCAGCGTCTATTTTGATCGCATCTGCGTTCAGACGAAATAGTTTATACAAGTTTTTCACAGAACCTGTGTTGATTTAATATACCTTAGAATCGGGCCCACAAACTCTGTCTCATGATCCACTCCATCAAACATATACTCTGACATGATATATATTATGTTGTCTAGAAAAAACCCATAATGCGTGCATTTTTGACAGAATCTCACGCCAGTGTTCGTTGGCAATGCAGAAACAAAAAGAAAAAAACTGAAATAAAGAAATTTGCTTATGCCAGGATTTACAAAGTCATAAGTATACACCTCATACTGTACTGTAGTTGCATATGTACTAGCATGAAGAGGCCAGTTATTTATAAATTCACCCCACCCCCTTGACATCGACCAAGAATCTGAAGGCGCCGCATTGTGACTCCAAAGGGACACCTTAATTGTATCAAAAGTTATTTTAAGAGTACGGTGTAGTACATTCGCCGTTAGCATCTTTGTGGGAAATTACGTAAAATGGTTTGCCGAGGCAGGTACCTACAACCAGAACCTGTTGGTGGAATTTGGCGATAATGTTGTAATATGTACTGTCTTGTTACAGCATCTGTAATTTCCAATTAGCACGACCACATTTTTTATTGCAGAGTATTTTACGTCTACACCGGCTGTGCTAACTTCAGATAAAGGCACATTAACATGACTTGAAACTGTAAATCCTCTTGGCGCCTGAATAATTATTGGCCTGGGAAATATTAGTAATTGTACACTCCGATATAGCACATCCATTGAATGATCTCAGGACAAAGCGGTATGAAATCGCACTAATTTCTGCTGAAATTTGAAATTTGATTAATAACGTTACAGAAAGCAACAGTAACATTTGTTATCTTACCTCAGCTGACGACGTTACGAGAAAGGTTTGACCTCACGGTACGGTTGTTTCATGGCCTTCCGATAGCAAAATTTTGCAAATAAACTTTCTTTCTTTTTAACTTGAGCTAGGGCGGCGAAATCATTTCCTCTCGAGGAAAGGGTATTATGGGCGATCATTCGTTATATTGAAAACGCGAAGAAACGTTGCAAAAAGCGTAAGGTGAGCCAGGACGTCACTATAATTTGCTACTGATATTTTCCTAAACAGCAACCGAGAATCATCAGCTATGCAAGAAGCCTCAGGAAGATAATTACATATTATTTTGAATATAAATGGTTTGATATGCATATATTTGGTTTCATTTTCGTCTTAATTATTTTGACAAATAAATAGCTATCACATGATTTAATTGATGAATAACCGAAGCATACATGTGTTTACACTCTTTCCCTTTTACTAGTTTTCTTCTTTATTTTCTTCTCTGCATATATACATCAATGCGACTGCATTGACAAGAGATTTTATTTACATTAAAGCCGAGTTGCTGAATATACAAGTTAAAATTGTTTTCATAAATTGGCAATTACATTAAAACATTTGAAAATAAAAAGCATTCATTAAATAATGGATGGATGAAACGTTTCTAAAACTATAACAAGTGATTATTATAATTCAAGTGACGTATCGATTAAGAAAAGGGAGTTATTTTCTGTTGTTCATATAAAAAGATAATAATATGATTTGGATTTAAATTAATTTAAATGCAAAAGCTTCGCTTCAGTGAATATTATAGCAAAGTTCAGAAGAAAGGAACAAATGAAGCTACATAGCTTTTCGCTGTCAATCTGAGCTTCTACCATTGTAATGAAAATTGTCAATTACATGGAAATATATGCAGATTTCGGTTTTACTTATTTGGGATCATTTACACTCTTTAGATGACCATTTTGACAACTTAACAATTGCCTTGGAAATATAAATTGTTTAAACTGGTCTAAATTTCTCAGGAATGTCTAAATTTGTTGTACGGCTTTATGCTATGCATACTCTCTTCTGAGATGTATACACAATGGTCAGCATTTAAACAGTAAAAATGAAAGACAATAAATTTGACACTTTTCATTTAATTTCTATACCTAAGGAAATTCATCAAATAGGATGATAATAACGTTTGTGTTTAAAAGGACAAAATAAAAGTAAAACAGTGGCAATATTTCCCAATCGTAGACAGGCTGAGACCCTGGTAAACGTGCAGAAGTTGTGTCCCTTTGTCAATACAAAAAACATTATTAGTAAAATATGTCTCATTTAGGAGTAAAGATCTGTTTATTAAAGTGCTTTTTGGTAAAATTAATAAAATAATGTATATTTAAATCCATTTATGTCTAAATAATTTATGTTAAACAATCCACGAAGAAAATCGAGCCGTTGTATAGTAATGTTTTAGATCAATATGTCATATAACCAGAAATTTCTATTAGTAATGGTATGTAGTACCCAAACTGATGTTTCATAATAAATTAATGTCGTAATGCTAATAAACAAATAGCAACGTAGCATTCAATCAAAGCATCTCCATGTCAGTTGCACTTTTATTTTATTTACTGTTTCGTCTTGCATATATGAAGGTGAATATAATATTGTGATATACGTTTTTATTAATAAAAGCTAAAAAAGTAATGGTTCATGAATGTTTTGCTGTCGTTTTCCATCACTTGATCCAATTCGTTGCAAATACGACGAATACCATGGTTTGTGCAAAATTAAACAATTAAAGCATTGGCAAATAAAATTTCACAGCAATTTTTACAACCTACGGACTATTGCTGATTCTAATAGATCTTAAAATTTCATGAATTGTCTCCATTCTTCAATACAACTATTGTTAAAAACTCATATGTTTCACCGCTTTATATTTAGGTGCAAAGCATTACCTGCTATGTGTACTTTAGTTATATGGAACTATCACGACCAATGTTAAAGTTAAAATTCCAATGACCATCTTACTGTCACGCGATATGTTTGGTGACAAGATAAACTCAGATACCTTGCTGCATGTTTTATTTTTTGTCTGTAGTTCGCACTTTGTACAAATGTATTAGCATTGAATTTTCAATTATAGGTAAATAGCATGGTGTCTTCTTGGGATGCTGTAACCTCCACGACATTTTAGCTTTCAGACGTAGAGATATGTAAACGTATCTTTTAAATTTTGTTTGAGTTATCTTGGTTTCACATATATTTCTTTGTTGAGTGAATTGTAAGGTTACAGTCTAGGCAAAACAATTGGCGAGAGATTCTAGGCCTCGTTTTCTCTCTTGTTAGCGCAATTTTATTTCTATGGACCTTTCTGTGTTTAAATATAGGTTGAGATATACGAATGCTTTCCATTACGATTTATATCCAGTTATATATTTTGATATATTATAAAGCAAAGACTTCTTCTGTTAGTAATCGTCATGGTCATAGCATCAAGCAAAGATTTTGTACGTTTGGGGAAATAATTTTCGTTCGAGTTGGACGTCGCAAGAAATTGTGTGAAGGAGAATCAGACTCAGGAAAGGTAACAATGATTATGAGAAAGAGTGTATTAGGAAAGTGAATTTAGAGTTAGCGCAGCAGGCATAAAATAAAAGACCAGAATTTGAGGAATGAAAGATAACATTAGAAGGAAACGATAGAGTTGGAAATGGACGCAAAAATGGAAGCAATATAAACAAAAAATTAAAATTGCAAATTTAGGAGGTCTCACAATTACTACAAAGATCATTACTTATGAACGACACTCTCCATTCCTTATCTACTTGCATATGTACGATCCTGCTAGTCAATCCTCCGATACGAATTTTTCTTTCACGGAGAAGAATGCAGACGACGATGTAAACAGCAGAGCAGATTCAGGCCCATTTATTGAGCTCAGACGTCTAACCCAAGACTACCGATGATAGATCATCTAAATATAAATATTATACGATAAAATTTAATGATATTGTCTCGGTATTGATCTAGTAGACCTGTTAGTGTTAGCAAATACTCTCTATGAAGCTGATATAAAATCCAAATTAAATACCATTTTACCAATTATGAAAATATGTTTAATAGGTGATCTCAGATATAATCTCTCAAATACAAGAAAAGTCAAAACCTAAGATTAATTATAAAACTATCAATGAAACCCCTACATACTTTGACAATGACTGAACACATTCCGTAATAAATAATTTTGCTACTAAGATCCAAACTTCTTTTATCGTAGCACATATCTCGAATGTGACGGGCATCACATGATAGCCACAAAAGGTCAAGAATATCATGTTTTAAACAGAGGTAAAAAAGTCACACCCAGAAAATAAAAATGTTTTGATACGAAATATTTCCTTGATGACGTTAATAAAATTCCTTTTAATGTCATTTACATGTTTAGTGAAGTAGATCATAAATATATAAAAAGCTATTATTGGCGGCCATTGATAATCATCCTCCACGAACCAAAACTACCCCAAAAAGAATACCTAACTTAGAAAGGCCATATATGTTTTAGGTTTTGTATCCAGACCACGGATATTAAATAAAATTATTGGATATTGTACCAGGAACGGTAGGGAAGAGAATAGGACTGGAGAAATAGTAATCAAACAGGCTGCATAAATGAGCAATATGTTATGGACTAACAGAGGAACTCAACATGACTCTTACGCAGTATAGCAAATGAGCTCGAAATTACCACGTTCTTTATGGTTAGTTATCTCTGCGGTAATTTAAAGATACAGAACTGCCCAGAAATGGAAAAAAATGATTGGTTGTTTCGACTTAGTAAAAGTAAAGCGTTAGAGATTTATTGCGTTCATATTTAAAATGTATGGAAGACAAAGAACTCTTAAGAACATGACATACGTTTGGCAAAGTGATCACTAGGTGACGATTTGCGACAAGAAAATATACATTCTCTTGAGAGAAAATAAAGTACAACGGTGATTGAAAATGGAAATGATAGATATAGTTCGTAAACAGCGGGTGGGGTAAGCCGTAGTGATAGGATATGTTACATTTGTATGGAATTGGCGATATTTATAACGACTGTCCGACACGCAAAGAGATCGTTCAGAAGGTAGTGTTAGATATGGAAAATAAAGGGTGCACCAAGTAGATAGCGGTGACCGTTTGTCACTTATAATTTTCGAAACAGGTAACATTAATATGGTTAACGAGACTGCGGCACATTTGCATGGGCAAATAGATTAAGACGTGACTTATCTAGCTGACATAGTGTACCAAGAGCCAAAGGTACCGCTAATGGGCAAGAGGTAAGCGTTTTGAGCGGCATCACGTGTCTCATAATAGTTGCAAGGCGTAACAGATGGCACTTTGTCATAGTTTCCGCGTTCAGGCTACTGTACGTTAGATAAAATATAATCCCGTTGACTGACAAACTTTGATGGTGCCATATCTTGATACAGAAGTAAATCACTTTCCGAAACAGGAAATATTATGAAGAATAGGATGCATCTTTACGTAAAATTACCATGTCTCCTCTTCCCAATCAAAGCGACGTAATCGTTCGTATTGTGCCCGTTTTGTGCACTAATTTAATACTCTAACTCGAATTATCCTCCGTTATCCAAGATGCTTTAAACATGTTTTCTTTTTTGTAATTTTAAACTATTCTAAGCTTAAGCTGAATGTTATTTTAAAGTGGGTACCGTGTGTACTAGATTTAAATCGCTTATTTGTTTCATTTTGTAGATTTGCTTTGCAATAAATATTCCTAATGAAATTCGAGAAACACACAACAAACCAATTTTTAATCCGAAGATCAAAAGCAATACATTTCATAACAGTTACAAAAGTGCTTCCAAGCATTGTTTCCTCTTTCGATGCGAGTGAGGTGAAAGCATTAGACATAGTTCGTAAATGGAGGGGGGGGGGGAATAAGCCGTAGTGATAAGAAATGTTACACATGTATCAACTGGGCGATATTTAGATTGGCTATCCGAAATCTAAAGGTGTCGATTAGAAGGTAGTGTCAGCTATTGACAGCAAAGGGTGGTCAAACATACACAGCAGAGACGGTTTCTCACTTATTAATTCGGAAAAAAGTAACAGTGGTATGGTCGACAAGACTGCGGCACATTTGCATATATCAATTCAAGCACATGGCCACCTTAACGTGTGACCTATCTGGTCGACATCGTTCTCTGTTCCCAACAAAGAATGTAACAACAGCCAACGGCACCGCTAATGGGCAAGACGTTATTGTTTTGAGCGACATCGGGTGCCTAGGAATAGTGATAAGGCGTGATGGATGACCAAATACTCCATTGCAAATGCCTGTTTCATTCACATTGCCAAAGGAGATATTAGACGCATTAATTAACATTAACATTATGAGTGTTATGCATGATAAATCTATTTTATGGCTTGACGACTTGAAATGACGAAGGTTCTAGATACCAAATTTAGTACTTTAAATATTCGCAGAAACGAGACAAGACACAGATGCAAGTGCAAGAACAGCGCATGCGTAAAATAAACTTTCTGGAGTCCATAAATAATATTTGGGGCAATGAGTTTCCACAAGGACAAAGAGCTGACCAGTCCTTAAACGCAAGTAAATAAAAGTTGAGATAAATGTGAGAAACGATGTAACGGGGATGGAAGCTCAAGGTTTTGACCCAACAGAGGAACAGTATAAACAAAACTCATAACACCAGATGGTGATAAATGTTACCAGGTTGTAGCACCTAAGAAATATGGACCGCACGTATCACAAAGGGTCATAAATCCGGCATGGCAAGATGTTTGGGCACAAAGTGACAGTTAGACGTGTCTTCGAATTGGTGAACTGGCTAATAGTGACATTGCAGGAGTCTATTGTGTGTGATGTATCACAATGGGCTCATCGATCGGGCATGGCACGATATAGGGGCCAAAAATACAGCTGAATGAGTGTTCAGATTTGTTTCTACCTTATAGTAACTTTGCACGAGTTTATAGGTTGTGTGACGTCTGTAAAATCACAGTTACAAACGCCATGATGATAGCGTGGCCGTGGACATTGTGGGTCCCATCTCTCTAGTTATTATCTAGTAGAACCGTTAGAAAATGACACTTGTAGGTTACTTAACTAGGTACCTGGAGTATGTCTCATTACCGAATGTTAGCACGGAGCATGTCAGTGAGACACGTTATCGGAGGTTCCGCGTTCAAGCTGCTGTGCCTTAGAAAATATAATCTTGTGGACTGCCATACATCGATAGGGCCAGAATTTGATACAGAATTCCAAGCGTGTCGAAACGCATGACCAGCATACAACAAACCAATAACTTTCAAGATCCAAAACAACACGTGCTATAGCATTTAAAACAGTATTCCGTAGCATTATTCCCGTATTGTATGAGATTGACATGAAAAACTATAGATCTCTTTCGTGCATAGTGGAAGGCGTATGCCGTAGTGATAGGAAATATCATACATGTATGGAATGGGCGATATTTTGACCGACTGACCGAAACGCAAAGAGATCGTTCAGAAGGTAATATTAGCCATTGAAAGTAAAGGTAGGACCAAATTATGTAGTGGATACGGTTTGCCACTTATTATTTCGGACAAAGATAACAATGATTTGGTACAGGAGGCTGCGGCACGTGAGCATGTGAGATTTAGGTCTGCTACATCTGGTCGAAGCATTTCTTTTGTTCCAACAAACAAAAGAGTGTACCAACAGGCAAAGGTAACGCTAATGTCCAAAACGTTAGGATTTTGAGCGACATCGGGTGTCTCAGAACCGTATTAAGGCGTAAGGTATGGCCAAAGCGTCCATTACAAATACCATTGCATATAACTGGATCAGGCACTTTGATTCATTCACGTTGCCAAAGGAAATATTACATGCCCTAGCAAACAGACGTAGTATAAGTGTTGTGCACGAGAAACCTCGTGTGTTCTGGACACTGAACTTACATTTTTATATTTCTCTTTCTTCGCACAGCCTAGACAAGGCACAAATGCAAGGGCGAGAATGGCGCTTGCAATAGTTAAACATTTTGGAGACCATAAATGATATTTGGTGGCTTGTGTTCCTACGAGAACAAAGATCTGACCAATCCTTAGACGCGGTCAAACACATTTGAGACAAGCTCGAGAGGGGAAAAGCATAAAGGAAATTCATAACATCAGAGGGTGGTAAATGGGATCAGTTAGTAACACAGAAGAAATATAGCTAGCACGTATCACATAGGGCGCATACATCCGATATATCAAGATATTTAGGCACAAAGAAACAGCTGGCCATGTGTTCAAATTGATGTCTGGCGAATAGTGACATTGCATGAGTCCATAGAAGATTGTGACGTCTGTCACACAACAGTTTCGAACGTCATGATAAGAACGTGGCGTGGACATTAGTGAACTAGTCTCTCCAGTTATCAACTAGAAGAACCATTACAAACTTATCCTTGTACGTTACTTAAGTAGATACCCGGAAGATGTCGCATTACCGAATGTGAACATCGAACGTGTGGCTGAGGCACCTTATCAGAGTTTCAGTGTAAAAAGCTGCTGTACGTGAGAAAAACAAATCTCGTGGACTGCAATACGTTGATGAGGCCTGATCTTGATGCTGAACTGGCAGCTTGTCGAAACACTAAATGCTATCTGGAACGATTTGCATCCTTTACTTATATTTACCAGCCTTTCTCTTCACAATAAAAGGAATCAAAGCATTCCTATCGTGCCCGTGTTGTCTCCAAGGTTAAAATGCTCACTCGAACTATCCTCCGCTGACCTAAATGATTTTAAACGTTTTTCGTTTATTTCTTTATTCTACTATTTTAACTAATTTTATTTCAAAATAAGGGCACGTTATAAACGCGTTTTACGTTGTTTCGTTGTTTTGTTGCGAACATTTGCTTTGAGATAAATATTAGTTGAGAAATTTGACAAGCATTGCACAAAACCAATAGCTTATTTCAAGATCTAAAGCAACACATTTCACTACATTAGAAAACTTGTTCCCTAGCATTGCCTCATCTTTGAATGAGATATGCACCTAAAATAATGTACTGTCATTCACTTGCTATTTAGTTACTATTAAGTTCAAGTGAACTCCAACATTGAGCCATAAAAAGTCGATGACAGCACCATCTCCTCTGTCTCTGTTATTTGTACCAGGAGTGACAGTTTAAGATAATGTTGTGACATCCAAAATATTATTAGGTAGACTAGATAGTAGCACCTCAGCATTATAAATAGAACGTACCCTAAGAGGCACATTGATTCGGTATGGCAGGATATATGGAAACAAAAATAACAGCTGGTCTAGCGTTCAAATTAGTGTCATAGTTTCCTTGCTCAGACTGCTGCACGGGCGAAAAAATGATACGATAGACTGTCATGCATCGATGGGGCCAGAACTTGATGCAGGACTCGCAGCTTCTGGAAACAGGATATATTATGCGAAATAGGGTGCATCCTTTGCATAAAATTAACAGGCTTCCTCTTTGCTTTCAAAGGATGTAATCATTCGTATTGTGCCCGTGTTGTCCCCTAAGTTAATACTCTAACTCAATTTATCTTCCGTTGCCCAAAACACGTTAAACAGTTTTTCTTTCTTTTTTTCTCTTTTCCACTATTCTATGCAATACTTTTAAATCAAAAGTGAGGCACCGTACGTAAGCGTCACATCGGTTGCTTGTTTTGTGATGCAATACGAGAAGCACGCAACAAACCAATAGCTTATTCGAAGATCACAAGCAGTACATTTAGTAACATAAGCAAAAATGTTCCCATGCACTGTTTCCTCTTTGCATGCGAGTAAGTTTGAAAATGGACACTCTCATAATGTGCCTCAGCCAAACAGTTGATGTTTATAATACAACATCCTGCGGATATCGAAGTTATTTGTAGGGTATAAACCTATAACTTATGCGGAATGATTTGCAGCCTTTACTTACATTTCCCAACCTTTCTCTTCACCAAACATTCCTCTCGTGCACGTTTTCTAACTTAAGTTAAAAAGTTAACTCGAATTATCCTTAATTGAACACAATGCTTTGAACAGTTTTTCTTTTATTTCCTTTTTTACTTTTTTGAACTAATTTTATTTCAAAAGTAGTGCATCTTATACAAGAGCGTCACGTTGTTTTGTTGCGCTTTGAGATACATATTAGTGGAAACATTTGACAGGCATCGCACCAAACCAATATCTTGAAGGTACAGAACAACACATTTCATAACATATACAAAAGTGTTCCATGGCATTGCCTCATCTTTGAATGCGAGTGAGATGTACATAGAATACAGTTTCAATCTTTGAGTCAAGCCCTTTATGCAAGTAAGATCCCTTGCTATTTAGTTACTATTTTAAGTTCAGTTGTGCTCCAACATTGAGCCACAAAAAGTTGTTATTTGTGCCAGGAATGACAGTTTGTGGATAATTTTATAACATCTAATCTATTATTCATACCTGGGTTCCGACTTATATGAAATGTTATTTCTTACATCAGTCATGCACCCTACAACTAATGGAACGTATTAAAGAAAATGGTAAATCATATATCCACCGAGTTTAATCCAGTAGATATTGCATTCTTTATATCATTAGCAAACACACTGATTTAAATGAAAATACTGTTTCTGTAATACTGATTGTTTGTTTTCAAGCTTTCTAACACTTTGGATTAATATTATATATTTTCTTTGTACATACAAGCAAATGATTTTTCTTTTCAAATCTGATAACAGTCTTACTTCTGATACCAATGTCCCAGTCTAAAGGAAGAATGTCATACATGATTATCTTAATATCTGAAAAATTATTTAGCTATCTATAAACAATTTGCAGATGTACAGCTCAAGGTGGATCATATCCTGTTGTGTTGGAGAAACCATGTCGTGATATGTCTCTTCTATACTACTGCTATTCTATAACATTGTATACTTTACTATGTGGAACACTGAATTTATTCCTATAATTGGTCATTTTCGAGACATTTCAATGACACATTTGATTGGAGGCTTTTTCCCGACAAATGAGTGTACCAACAGCCAATGGTAACGCTTCTTAGCACGATGATATTGTTTCGAGCGACATCGCAGAATAGCAATAAAGTGTGAGAGAGGACCAAATACTATTTTGCAAATGCCTATGTATTTTGTTCGATCAGACACGTTGTTTCGTTCACACTGGGAAAGAAGATATTGGACGCTGTAATTAACATAAACAGTATAGGTGTAAGACTGAAAGACTCAGTTCATGGCCTGACAGTTAGATTTGTTTTGGGTTGTAGACACCAGGCATAGTACTTTAAATTTCGCTTAGCTCACACAACCAAGACAAGGCACCGATGCAAGGGCAACAAAGACGCTTGCGTACATTAAATGTTCCAGAGACCATATTTACGCGAAATGAGTTTCCACGAGGAGATAGAGCTGACCAATCCTTAGACGCGAGCAAATAAAATTTTGACATAGGGTGTGAAAAATGATCTAAAGGTGAGAAGGGATCCAGGTAGTGACCAAAGAGAGGACTAGGATAAACGTAATTCATTGCACCAGATGGTGTAAATGTGACTAGTTAGTACCACCTGAGAAATAAAAGATAGTAATTATCACAAGCGACGCAAGCAGCAGGATATATGGACTCAAAGAAAACGCTGGACGAGTGTTCAAATTGCTATATGGCTAATAGTGAAATTGCACGAATTTATATGTTGTGTGATGTACGTCACAAACAGTCTCAAATGGTATGATGAAACCGTGGCCGTGGACAATGTGTATCCCATTTCTCCAGTTACTAACTATAGGAACCATTACCAACTTACCCTTGTACGTTACTCAGCTAAATGTCGCATTACCGGATGTCAACACCGAAGATGTGGCGGAGAAATTTTGTCATAGTTTACGCGTTCAAACTGCTCTACGTGAAAAGAAATCCCGTAGACTGCCATACATCGATGAGGCCAGATCTTGAAGAAGAACTCGCAGATTTCCCAAACAGGAATTATTATGTGGAATGGTGCCTTCTTTACATAAAATTACTAGCCAATCACGTCAGTATCATAGGATTTTAATCATTCGCATTGTGTCCGTGTTGTCTCCTAAGTTTATACTTTAACTCGAATTAAAAACCACTACTAACCAGTTTTTTTCATGTTTCTCAGTTCTTCTATTTTAAGCTGAAATTTATTTCAAAAGAAGGGTACCTATGTAAACAATTCAATTTATTTCGTACATTTCCTTTGAGATACAGATTTGTGATGATATTCGAGAAGTACACAAACAATCCAATAGCTTATTCGAAGATCACAAGCAACACATTTAATAACATTAGCAAAAATGTTCCCATGCACTGTTTCCTCTTTGAATGCAAATGAGATGAAAGAAATAGATCTAGTCCGTACAGAATTGGACAAGTAAGCCGTAGTGATAAGAAATGCTATGCATGTATGGGATGGGCGATAGTTTGGCCGACGGAACAAAAGGCAAAGGTGTCGATCAGAAGGTAGTGTTAACCATTAAAAGTACTCGGTGGTCAAAATTATCACTTAATTTCAGAAATAGGTACAAATTGATATCGTAGACAATACTGCGGCACGTGTGCAAATACATTAAGGTATGACCTAATAGGTCAACGCCTTTCTTTGTCCTCAGCATAAATTGTAACAACAGCCAAAGGTACCGCTAATGGGCAAGACGTTAGGGGTTTGAGCGAAATCGGGTGTCTCCGAATACTGGTAAAGCGTGATTCTTCCTTGCAAATGCAATTACTTGTTATTTGATCAGACACTTCGTTTCATGCACATTGAAAAAGGATGTATTAGATGCGTTAATTAACAGAAGCATTATGAGTGTTATGCGTTAAAAATCTACTTTATGTCTTGACAACTGGAAATGACGTAGGTTCTAGACAACGAGTTTAGTATTTTAAATTTTTGGTAGATCACACAACCAAGACAAGGGACAGATGTAAGTCCAAGAACAGCTAATGCCTAAATTAAACTTTCCGGAAGCCACAAATGATAATTGGCGAAATGAAATTTCCACTAGGACAAAATGCTGACCAATCCTTAGAAGCAGGCAAATAAAAGTTGAGATAGGGAGTGGAAACGATGTAAAGGGAAAGGAAACTCAAGGTTTGGCCCCAACAGGGTAGCAGCATAAATAAACTCCATAACGCCAGACGGTGGTAAATGTGACCAGTTAGTAGCACCTCGGAATTCTAGATAGGACGAATCACAAGGACAGCATTCATCCGGTATGGCAGGATATTTGGGCACGAAGAGATAGTTGGACGAGTGTTCGAATTGGTTTCTGGCGAATAGTGACATTGCACCAGTTATTAAGTTGTGAGACGTCTGTCACAAAACAGTTTCAAACGACATGATAAGAGCGTTGCCTTAGACATTGTGGATCCTATCTCTCTAGTTAATATGAAGAAGAGCCATTACAAACTGACGGTTGTTAAGTTACTCAGCTAGGCACTCTGAGCATGTCTCATTATCCAATGGCACCACGGAGCATGTGACAGAGGCACGTTCAAGTTCCTGTATGGGGAAAAATAAAATTATCTCGTGCACTGCCATGCATCCATCTTGATGTTGAGTTCCTAGCCTTTAGAAAAACTAAATATTATGTTGCATGGGTTGCATCCCTTGCTTAAAATTGCCAGACATTCTCGTGCTATCAAAGGATCTAAATATTTTTACATGCCAGTGATGTCTCCTAAATTAATATGTTAACTCAAATTATCCACCGTTATCGCAGAACGCTTTAAACACATCTTTTTTATCTACTTTTGTAAGCTAAATTTTATTTCGAAAATAGGGCATTTTATGTAAGCGCTTTACTTGTTTCTTTATTTTAATGTGTACATGAGGTTTGAGATAAATATTGGTGCAGACATTTTATCACCACGCAACAAACTAATAGTTTATCCGCAGAATCAAAGCACCACATTTTATAATATTTGATGACGTCTTCCCTAGCATTGCTTCCTTCTTGTACGTGAGTGAGATGAAAGCAATATATTTATTTCGTAAGTAATGCAAGGAGTATGCCGTATTGAAAGAAAATATCATACATGTACGGAATGGGCGATATTTTCACAGACTCTCCAAAACGCAAAGGGATCGTTCTAGAATTTTGTATTAGCTATCAAAAGTAACAGTTGGACCAAAATAGGTAGCTGATACTGTTTGTGACTTATCAATTCGGAAGTAGGCAACAATGAAATGTAGAGGAGACTGCGGCACATATGGCGTGACACATATGATCGGCACCTTTCTTTTGCCCATACATAACATTGTACAAGCAGCCAAAGGTAACGCTAATGTTCAAGATGTTAGAATTTTGGGCGACAATGCGTGTCTCAAACTAGCGGTAAGGCGTGAACGATAACCCAAAAGTCCTCGATCCAACACTTTGATTCATTCACGTTGCCAAAAAAAATATTAGATGCTCTAACTGGGATAAAAAAATGTCCACAACTCAAACGCCGACAATTATGTGTAACTAGTTCCGCATTTACTGTATTCTTCTTCAGGCACAATATGTTTTGAGAGAAACGAATGACGTGTTTATATTTTAAAATAACAATGACGTCATTTACGTAAGGTCATAAATGACATGCGTAACAATTATATATATAGCCTAGTTAGATACTAGTTTTGCACTGTTCGTTGTCAGTTTATTACATTTATATATA